>PVJO010011257.1:0-60546 GCA_004026905.1 Hystrix cristata
TTAAAAAAAAAAAAGAAAAGAAAGAGACCTACGGTATGAATGCCCAGCATAGAAAATAATTGGAGTCCATACCAAGTTTCAAACAGAAATCCAGGAGATTAAAAATTCCATTAAAAACACGGGTAACAGAAGCAACCAATGTGAGGACAGTGCCAGATCTAGAGGACAAGGCTGTGAGAGATACCTTAAATATAAGAGAACATGAAAAATGGATCCAAAAGCTGCTAGATGACACAAAGAAGTCTATTCAGATTACAATTAGAATTAGTGAAAAATCAGAAGACAACACAAAAGGGCATTAAAAAAACTTTTTACATAAGTAATGGCAGAAAATGTTCCAAACATGGCATATGAATTTAAAGTACAGATAAGTGAGGCTTACAGAACAGCGAATAGCCATGACCAGAAACAAACTATTCCAAGATATATCATCGTTAAAATAACAAAAATCCAACACAAGAAGAAAAGCACAAAAGCTGTTAGAGAAAACCAATGAATCGCTTGTAAAGGAAAGTCCATCAGAATTACAAAAGACTTCTCAACACTAACCTTAAAGGCAAGAAGAGCTTGGAGTGAAGTATTTCGAGCCAATCAATCAATCAATCAATCTTCCAACTCTAAACCCACATATCCTGCAAAACTTTTCCTCAAAATTGATGGGGGGTATTAAAAAAATTGATGGAGAAATAAGATACTTCTGTAATAAAGACCAACTAAAGAAATTCATGACCACCAAACCAGCACTCCACAAAATTCTCAAGGATATCCTAGAATGAGACAATGAAGCTAACAATGCCAAAAGGCCCAACAGAATGATTGCACCATGCAAGGCAAGCAGTTAAGGTAGAAGGGACAGAAAGGGAATCAGCAGCAGGAAAATAATACAATGATGGGAATAAATCAAATCTATCAGTTTTAACTATCAAAGTGAATGGTCTCAATTCACCAATGAAAAGACACAGAGTAGTTGAATGGAACAAGAAACAAAATTCAATGGTATGCTATACACAAAAAACACATTTAACTCAAAAAAATTCACAATTAAAAATCAAAGGATAGAAAATAATACACCATGCAATGGGAACACCTACCCCCTGCCAAAGAGCAAGAATGGCCATCCTATATTCAAACAAACTGAACTTTAAGCCAAAACTACTTAGAAGAGGCAAAAAGGACACTACACATTAGTTGGATAGTTAAGGAAACTATCCAACATAACAGTTATAAACATACATATACAAAACAATGGTATAGCCAACTTCATTAAAAAACACTACTGCATGCATAAATGGTCAGGTAAATATCACTACAATTATAGTAGGGAATATCAATCTCCCTTATCACAAATAGGTCAACTAAACAAAAAATCAACAAATAAATATCAGAGTTGAACCAAACCTTTGAGAGAGAGAGAGAGAATGTTCCATGAAGCAACACAATATACATTCTGTATCATTCTGTATGGCAGCACATGGAACTTTTTCCATAATGGACCACATAATACCCAATAAAGCATGCTTAAGTAAATGCAAAAGAATCAAAATCTTACCATGCTTATTATCAGATGGAAGTCCAATGGAACTAGAAATTAATGGCAAAATAAACCACAGAAATTGTGCAAATGCATGGAAATTAAACAACACACTTGAATAATCAATAGGTCACAGAAGAAATCAAGGAGGAAATAAGACAGTTCCTAGGAATAAACGATAATATCAATAAACATACCAGAATTTATGGGACACAATGAAAGCAGTCCTAAGGGGAAGTGTACAGCTGTGCGTTGGCATATCAGAAAAATAGAGCGAGCCCAAACAAGCAACCTAATAATGAACCACAGGTCCTAGGGGAAAAAAAAAAAAGAACAATCCATATCCAGAGCTAGTACAAGGAAGAAAATCATAGAGATCAGAGCAGAAATAGATGAAATGGAGACTGAAAAAATGAGAATCAGTGAATCAAAGAGCATATTCTTTGAAATGGTAAACAAAATAGACAAAACTTTAGTGAATCTTACCAAAAAAACAAAAAAAGGAAAGAAAAGACACAAATCAATGTAGTCAGTAATAAAAAAAGGAGAAATCGCAATAGACACCACCACAGTTCAGAATTTTAATAGCAACAATTACACAAACCTGTATGCCAATAAATCGCAGAACTCAGAAGAAATAGAGAGATTCCTAAATACATATGAATTACCAAAACTGAACCAAGAACACTTAAAAATCTGGAATAATCCAATAACAGGCAATGAAACTGAAGGAGTGGTTTAAAAAAGAAATTACCAACTATGAAAAGCTCAGGATCTGATGGATTCACTGCCAAATTCTACAAGATCTTCAGGGGAGATCTAACACCAATACTCTTTAAACTCTTAAATGAAATTAAAAGGGAAGGAATACTCTCAAAGTTATTCTTGGAAGCTAAAGTTACCCTAATTCCCAAAGCACAAAAAGATCCAACCAAAAAAGAGAAAAACAGGTTAATATCTCTAATGAACACAGATACACATGGATCAACAAGGATCAACAAGATATTGGCAAGCAGAATTAAACAAATCATCAAAAAGACCATACATCATATGACCAAGTAGGTTGCATACCAGGGAAGCCAGCATGGTTCAATATATAGGAATCAATAAATGTAATCCATCACATGAACAGAAACAAGGACAAATATCACATAGCACCTCAATAGACACAGAGACTCTGACAAAATCCAACATCTAGTCACAATAAAAAAAAACCTGAAGAAAATAGGTAAAGAAGTATCTTATCTCAATCTGATAAAGCAGTTTATGACAAACCTACTGTCAAAATTATATTAAAAGGCAGTAAACTGAATGCCTTCCCTCTAAACTCAGGAACAAGACAAGGATGTTCACTATTACAATTCCTACTCAATACAGTCCTCAAAACATTAGCCAGAACCATCAGGCAAGATAAATAAATAAAATGTATAGAAAAGAACAAAGTCCAAGTATCATTATTTGCATTTGATATGATCTTCTAACTAAGACCCAAAAAACTCCACCAAAAGATTCCTAGAATTAAAAACCAACTTCAGCATTGTAGCAGGATACAAAAATCAATAGCATTCCTATATGCTAATAATGAACTCAATGAGAAAGAATTAGGAAAACAATGCCATTCACAATAGCATAAAAAATTAAATACCTAGGAATTAATCTAATTAAGGAAGTTAAAGATTTCTACAACAAAATTACATCATTCTGAAAAGGGAGGTCAAAGAGGACATCAGAAAATGGAAAGATATCCCATGTTCCTGGATAGGCAGAACAAATAAAGCCAAAAGGACTATAACTCAAATCTGAGAGATAGATAGATAGATAGATAGATAGATAGATAGATAGAGAGAGAGAGAGAGAGAATGCAGTCTCAACAAAATAACAGCAGCATCCCTCACAGATCCAGAAAAAAAAATCCCAAAATTAATATAAAACCAGAAGAGATCCAGAGGAGCAAAAGCAATTCTGGGTAACAAAAGCAAAGAAGGAGGAATCAAAATCCCAGATTTGAAGTTATAGTACAAAGCTACACTGATAAAAACAGCATTGTACTGTTATTAAAAATAGCAATTCAGGACTGGGGATTTAGCTCCGTGGTTAGAGTGCTTGCCTAGCAAGCCCAAGGCCCTGAGTTCGACCCCTGGCACCAAAAAGCAATTCCATTTGACCCAGCTATTCCACTTCTAGGTGATTTCCTAAAAGAGTCAAAGTCATAATAGTGCAGTGATACACCCATACACCCATGTTTATAGCAGTAAAATTTATACTAGTTAAATCTTGAATGTTGCCTATATACCTGTGATGGTTAACTGATTCTGTCAATTGGAGTAAGAAACACACAACTAAATTGGATTAGCATAATTCTGGGTGTGTCTGAGGCGGTATACTGAAAACAGAACACCCACTCTGGATGTGAGTGACAGCAACCAGTAGGCTTGCTGCTTGAATGGAATAAAAGGGAAACAAGGAGGGAAGGCTCACTTCCATTTCTTTGGAGGATCTTCAGTCTTAACCTTCACCTTGGACGTCATTTCCTGGCTTCCAGCTCAGACACTTCAGCCTCCAGCACAGACCCTTCAGCTTCCTGATATGGACTTGGGACACTGCAGTGAGCTCCAGGCCCTTAGCTGCATCCTTTGGATCTCCAGCAGGCAGACAGCCCTTCTGCACTCTTCCACACATGATTCTGTGGGCAGCCATTGTAAGCCAATCTTATAAATTCCTATATATTTGTATATCTTGCATTAAATCTGTTTCTCTAGTAAGCACTGCCTGATACAATGCCCATCGACAGATGAACGGATAAAGAAAATGTGGTATGTATACACAATGGCATACTACTTTGCCATAAAGAATGACAAACTTGGGGCAATCACGGTAAACATATGCACCTTGACACCATAATATTAAGTGAAATAAATCAGACATACAGCTTAAATGCTGTGTGGTTTCTCTTATATGAGAAATCCTAAATACAAATAAAGACAAAAATAAAAGATGTATAATAGGAACTAGGAAGATCTTTCTCAAATGAGAAGGGATCAAGAGAGGGAGGGGATAAGGAGGGAAGAGAAAAGGGATCAAACAAAAGAATTGAAGGGAAAAATGGAAACAGGGTTTTTGTAAATGGAAAAGGAACCAAGAGTTGGAAGGAGCAGGGAGGGATGGGAGAGATAGAGGATGAAAAAAAAAAGTTAAGATGTGTTATGTACATGAACCAACTCTCCCTACAATAAACATAATCATTATATACTGAAAACATGTACTAATAAAGAAAGAATAAATGGAGAGATATACCACATTGATATATATTAGATATTAGATATTACAGCATCTGTAAACATGAATACACACTTTAGCAGTTCACCATACTAATAAATATCTGGAAGCTAATGGCTACCACTTTGAGCACCTCTTGTAAATGGAGAGGCCAAAGGTAACATATTAATCTCATGATGTCTCAATAAATTTAGTATTAAAAAATTTATACAAGTTTTTCTTTTCAGGATGTATACATTTTTGGCAGACTCTATACATAAAGAAAAAATGGCTATCATCAAAAAATCAAATAAAAACAAATGCCTGAGAGGCCGCAAGGGGAAAGGAACACTTTTACATTGTTGATGAGTATGTAAAGTGGTACAACCACTTTGGAAATTAGTATGGAGATTCCTCAAAACACTAAAATTAGAAATTCCATTTGATCCAGCTATTCCCCTTCCAGGTACCATCTCCAAAGACTTAAATACATCATATTACAGTGATACATGCATACCCATGTTTATAGCAGGACAACTCATCATAGCTAAATCTCAGAAGTGGGCCATCTGTCCATCAACAGATGAATGAATAAGGAAAATGTGGTACTTATACAGAAAGGAGTACTACTGCCAAAAAAGAAGTCACCTGTAGGAAAATGGATGCACCCCAAGACCATAATGTTAAGGGAAATAAATCAGAAACACAATCTTAAATGTCGCATAACTTCTCTTACATGAAAAACCCGAAGTATATATAATTTTAAAAACCAAAGACAATATGAAAATGAAAGATAAATCTTTTGCAAATGGGAAGAGGATCTAGAGATGGAAGGAGGTGGTAAGGAGGAGAGGGGAAGAGGATTAAAAGGAATTTAGAATAACACGATGAGACACAAAATTAAACCCACAGATATCAAAAATACTAGATATGCAGGAGAAATGGCTACATTTCTACATGGTATTCATCACTCTAGAAGGAAAGGAAGTTTCTTGCACAATACAGTAGAAATTAATATCTTTTGCAAATGATTCATGTTCATTACAATCCGTATGGAAGAGGAAATGTTTTAATTACATAACAATTTTGTTCATGAACTACTTTCTCTCAGAGAGAAATAATCCATGGATAAGACATATTCTGAAACAAGTGAAAATTGAGAATAAAGCTATATAGATAGATTTTTCCCAGAACTAAATTAAGAAGGCCTGTGAAAAATAGTAAGAAAACAGTGAAAGAAATATATTTTCAGGCAAAAGATGAGGATGTGGTACAAGTAACACTGGTGATGGGATAATGCTTTGCCACTAAAAACAGTGAGCAGTGAAAGACTGAACACATGACTGGACAGACACTTGGGAACAGGACCGCAATGGCTCGCCAGTGCTTTTCTCATGCTGTAGGCCATATCCCGGGCACAGAGAGCCTCCCTTGACTTCCTGACGCGTACCGTCCACCCCCTCACCAGTGCTGCCCCACAGAAGAAAAGGGTAAGAACTGCAAACAGAGGTGGATCCTGCAGCTCTGACATCTCACAGTCACAGTGAATTTGTCCCTACTCAATCAACAATCATACGATGATCATTTGTTTTTTAAAATTATGTCCAGAAAATGACACTTCACATGAATGGGCATGTTCCTCCGAATCGCTGAATTCTTAATTCACGACAAGCTCTTTTCCAAAAACTATAATGTTCAAAATTTAACAAAGAACTTTCTTTAAAGTCACACAAAAGAAATACTGCCTACTTCTAAGAGGAAACAAGACTCTATGAGAAAACCCCTGACTTTGGTGTCTAGTCCCTGAGCTCCCAGCTCCAAACGAGTCCTTAGATGTTCAGCATGGCCTGAGTTGACACACAGCCTTTTCCCTTGTCCATGGAAAGAAATACAAGAGACCATGACCAAAGCCAGTTCCCTGCAACTCCTCCCACAAACACAACAGAAGAGGCACTGCCAGGTGCGGCCAAGCCACTGGAGGACCTAAAGTACTGAAGCAAGATCTTGGAAGCCCTGCATGAAGCCTGATCGCCCTCGTTTCTAAGGAAAAGCTAGTCTTTTCCACATCTTTGCCCCTGTGGCCAGTCATATAACTAGTCACATTCCAGTGTGCATTAGGTCACCCACTCACTTTTTGTCCTTTAAAAACATGAACAGATAGTGAAACATCAGAGCAGAGAGACCTGGAAAGGGCAGCTTTCATCAGCCCACAACTGGCCTTCCCTGACAAAGTCGTACAAAGTCATACCAGTCATCAGAAGATTGAGTCATACTTACTAAATGCAACCACAAAGATGTACCATCTCATTTTATCCTTTGCAGTAGACATTATTATGCCTGTGCACGTACAAGAGAATAAGTGAATCCCAGATTTCTTCTTGGTCTGCTGTGTGCTGCTACAGCTAAAGGCTTGAGACCAGAGAATGGGAAATTGTTTTTCAGTTCTAGAAGCTGGCAAGACATGCGTCCATGCACTGGCACTTGGCTATGGCCACTCTGTCACATCCTCACTTGGCCAGGGTCAGTCTGCCATGACCTCGCCTGCTTGGGGCCGCCCTACCATGCCTTCACATTGTGTGACAGTTAACTGACGTTGCCAATTTGACTACCGAACACCCAACTAAACTGGATTAACATAGTTCTGGGCGTGGCTTAAGAGATTTACTGAAGACAAAAGACCCAACCTGTGTAGGTTTGTCACCTGAATGGTGTAAAAGGGGAAACCAAGAAGGAAAGCTGCTTCTGTTTCTTCAGAGGAGCTACAGTTTTACCCTTAACCTTGGATATCATCTCTTGGCTTCCAGCACAAACTCTTCAGCCTCCAGCATAGACTCTTCAGCCTTCTTGCACAGACGCTACGGCCTTCCATCGCAGGCCATTCAGTCTCCTGATACGGACTTGCACGGGACACTACAGTGAGCTACAGGCCTCCAACTGGATCTTTCGGATCTCCAGCACACAGACAGCCCTTTTACACTTTTCTACACCTTAATCTGCTGGCGGCCACTGTAAGCCAATCTTGTAAATTCTTATATATTTGTATATCTTGCATTATATCTGTTTCTTTAGTAAGCAGTGACTGATACACATGGGGAAAGTGGAGGGGTCACGAGTCTCAGGACCTTGCAATTAACAGCATCACCACATCACCTTGCAAAGGTCCCACCTCTGAATGCTGTGACAAAAGCTATCACAAATTTCAACATAAGTTTTTGGAGGGGCAAATCCAAGTGTCTCTGTATGAGAAAGAAGCAGGATTTGGGGGATACAGAGGCAAAGCCAGGTGCAGATGGAGGCAGAGGCTGGTGTGGCACAGCCTCCAGGCAGGATTTGCAGCACAAAGAGGTTTCTCCCTCAGGACCCCAAAAAGAGTTGACCTGCTGACCCCAAGTTCAGACTACTGGCCCCCAGAACTGTGAGAAAACAGCCTCTGTGGTCTGAAGCCTCCGATTTTGTGGGAATGTGGTACTGCAGCCCTAGAACACTAAAACAAGAGCTTGTACGTGTCAAGGACAAATGAGTGTCTGTTAGCATCTGCTCCAAGTAGGCCATTACAAGATGCATGTGCACGATGTGTGAGAGTGTTGGTGGGGGAGCAGTGGGCAATTTCATTGGAATAAGGGATCTAACTTAGAAAAGTGACAGTCCCAGTTACACAGCATGATCTTGTCTTACTGATTCTTATAAATCAAAGAAATTATACCATGTAACACAAGGTCTTCCAAAGAGGATGATGCACTCAGTGTTTGTGAAATGATTAATAGATGAAGAAATGAATTAGTAAATGTTTAGTGTTTATTGTGCATCATTTAAAAATACGATGTATTTAATAACACGTTACTGTTATTAAAATGCTACTACTGTGTAAGAGTCTCAAAATAGTGACCACCAGTCAAGCTTAAAATAGATTTGTTTCCTTCTATGCCACAAAATCTAAGAGTCTACATGACAGCATCATCTCAAATCCCTACACTGGAAGACTAAAGCACACGTACATGTCTGTCCTCAGCTCCACAAGCCACGAACCGGCCACATGGACTGAGGGCCATTCCACATGGGCAGCAGCGGTTTGGGTGTCCTTGGAACCGGCGCTCACACCTGCTAGGGCAAAGAGAAATACCCAAATAGGAATTAGTTCTTCATCTTAATGTGAACTACAGAAGAAAAACCAACTTGCTTTTCCTCACAAAAACGAATGAACTTTTTTTGCTCCATTATGCTGGAGATAAAACACAGGGTCTGTGCCTGCTAGCCAAGCATGCTACCACTGAGCTACATGCTGAAAAACATTTTATATGTGAGAATTATTAAATGGTGAGCAATTAAAGGGATCTTAAAAATAATCCAAATGCTTTTCAAATTTACAAGTCCCAAAGACGACAAAACTAAGAGTAAAGGAACTTTCTGTGTATGAGAAATATTAAATAATCATTTTCTACAGATCATTAAAAACATAAAAACACATCTTCTGAAATCATAAATTTTTTAGATAAATGATTCGAAACTTTGGGGTTATAACATTCTATTGGGAGTCTTAAATGTCATACCCAACTATTTATAAAACACTGTATAAAATATGATTATTGTAAAAACTGTCAAAAAATTTATGCTATCATTATTGGGAAAATCTTCATCCCTTTGGGGGTTAACCACGGTCATCCTAACTAAGGCCATCAACAAGCTGGGCGAGCACTGGCAGGATGTGGCCAGACAGGCTCAGGGGTGGGGGCAAGTCCTGCACACACAGCACACACCAGGCTTTTGTGTTAGCTACAGAGATGAAACAGCAGAGCAAGCAGACGGCTAACTGCTTCTTTGTGAATACCCCTCTAGCATGTGCAAACATTAGTAGTATCAATGTTTTTACATTGCATATATGTTGTATATTTAGTGATTTTTCTTCATGGTATAATTATCAGAGGATTTCTTTTTTTTTTTGCTTACAGAAGATCTTGTATTTTGTATATGTTTACAAAACACATGAATGAACATTAGCTAAGTTTAGCATATATTCAGAAATGTTCTGCCAAAGGGAGAAAAGTGACCCAGCAAGATAAACAAAGCAGGTTTGGCATAAGGTGCCCTGGGCCCTGATGACAGGGTCAGCTAGACAACAGGACACGGGCCACAGTTAAGCCAGGAAACCAAATCCAGGATGCTGCTGGTCAAGACACCTGGCCCCTCCTGGTCCTCTAGGCCTCACGAGCCACACATCAGACAGCAGCGCCCGCTGCCTGGCCACTCGTCATCACTAAGCACATACCAGTCTCCTCTCACATCACATGTACTCAACCTTGAATCGGATTTGGGGAAGACACCACATTGTGTTTCTAGCTCCCGCCCTGCTCACCAACGGTGTTGCAACACAGGCCAGCCTCACCTCAGAGTCCTCAAATCCCACAGTGCAACCCCGTCGCCGATGGCTGTGGTCAGGAAGAGATTATATGCCTGGGATTGTTGGGTCGTAAATGGTGATCCCTGTAATCATAAAGGGAAAATCAAGAAGTGTTTTCAAAGGCTGAATGTCAAACCATTATACTAGTGATAACTAACAACATCTGGATCTAAACACACTTTTTCTTATTTATAACAATTTCCACATATAGTCATGTACTACCAAATTTCCACATATAGTCATGTACTACCTAACAACTGTTTGGTCACTGACAGAGGGCACATGGGACAGTGGACCTCCAAGGACAGATCACCTAGTGAGGTCTCAGCTGACTCGGTCTGGGCAAGCACACTCCACAGCATCACACAGCACAAAGTCACCAATGACCCAATTCTCAGTATGTGTCACTGTTGTGACACAGACTGTAACTGATTAAAGACTTATTAATGTATAATATATAGCCAATGAGAGTCACAGAATTAGAAAACAGTAAAAGATGAAAAGATGAAGATATGTATTAACACACCAAAATTTATGTTTAAAGTATATATATGTATATACATATAAAGTTATTTCCAACAAATTACCCAAAAAACACCCTTAATAAGGCATTTAAAGCCAGTTATTTACCTGCCGATAATCAAACTCTGAGATGCACTGAGTGGGTGCCTGTGAGGATGACACACGGAGACCAGGTTGCCTCAGGACATCAGCACCCGGTGTGGCTTCTCTGGGCTCTGGCCCTCCTTGGAGCTCTCGCCTCCCCCCAGTCTGCTGGCATCTACAAGGTCATGCTCACTGACACTGGGCTGAAATCTGCCTACTGAACCACGTCCCTCAAACTTTAGTAATACATTATGATTCATAATGACTTCCATATTCCTTCTACATCATGATGATCTAAAATATCACGACAGATTTAATGAAAGCTATTCCTAAGCATTTAGGCTTAAAGTACACTTAGAAGCAGTTCTTCATTTATAAGCAGGAAATAAAGGCTTATGTAAGTTCAGTACTTACAAGCTAGCACAGACTGAGGCTGGACTCTGCCAGACAGTACCCAGCATGGCATTTGCCGATCCTTTTAACAAACTTATAAACTACTTTACACCCAAACACACAGTGACCTGTTCATTGTCACACAGCTACTAGGCTAAGTGTACAGAGTGCTCCAGGAACCGGGTCCAGGTGAGGACAGCCTGGCAACTCATAATATAAGACACAGATAACACAGCAAATACAGCAAACTCTGAGAGGTCAGCTACTAAATGTTGCGCTGTGAAAGGCACCCAGCGCGAAAAAGCACAAAATAAGATGAAATGTATGAGTGATCACAGTAACTGCGAATAAACTAATCCCAATAAGTAAAAGAAAGAAAAGACATTCTGAGGTCAGATTTCAAGAAAATCACTTAAAATCATTTTTTTTAAAAGGTTGAATGTAAAGGGTAGAAAAAAAGCATGCTATGCACAAGAAAGTAAGATTGTACAAGCACTAGAAATAATAGGCATCAGGCACAGAAAGCCTAACTAGAAATAGTTTTCTTCTTTTAAAATGATAAAAGGCATGGTGGCACACACCTGTAATTCCAGAACCTCGGGAAGCTGAGGGAGGAGGATCGCAAGTTCGAAATCGCCCTGGGCAACTTAGCAAGACTGTCCCAAAACTTAAAAAGGGCTGGAGGTAAGCTCAGTTTGAAGGCCCTGGATCAAACCTCAGTACCACATACACACACACACACACACACACACACACACACACACACACACACGTGCACACACACAAAGATAAAAGGAATAACCTCACAAGGAAACATCTATAAACTTCACCATGCCTAGTAATATGATCTGCAAATACATAAAGCAGAAACAGAATTACAAGGCGAAATCTGACAAGATTACAACCACTGTTGGAGATTTTAAACATCTTTCCTTTGCTAATTAAAAAAATCAAGCATATAAAAATTAGGAAGGCTTGAATTTAAAACAATTAACAAGGTTGATCCAACAGGCATCTATGTAGACATATAATTAGCCAGTGGGTAGCAAAAACATAATTCTTCTCATGTACATATCTAATATCTCTTTAAAAAATAAGTCAGAAGCCAAATTTCTCATTGTATTCAAAAATCTCAAAAGATATTAAGAAAATTACTACTGTATAAAGTCTGTAACCTGAACACAATACCATAAAATTACAAATCAGCAGTAAAACAGATTTTAAAAATTAACTTGTATACATGGAAATCTAAAAGCACACCCTTAAATAAAACCTGGACTGCAAAATAAAATGTACATTAGTGTTGAGCAATAATAATATAAATAGCATGTGCCCAAACTGGCAGAGTACAATTAAAGAATATTTGGAAGGAAATTTATAGCATTAGATGTATGTACCAGGAATACATCAAAATGAATAAAACACAAACACATGACGTGGAGTAAAAATGAAGTAGCACAGAGATGTGTAGTTCGATGGCACTGCATGAAAGAGCAGCACATAGACCAATGCACTGTGCTATTTTTAAGTGGACACTTGAAAAAATTCACACCAAATTCAGTAGTAGTGGTCAAAGAATAAGCAAGAGGGAGAGAGAGCAGATTTTTATCTGCATCAATAATTGTTTCATTTATTTTTATAAAAGTACATTAAGATCTAAAACTAATAAACCAGAAAATCAACAGAAACAACTATTTCTGAAATCTAAAATCTCCCATGTAATATTTTTTTAAAGGTTTAAACTTTTATTTGTTCTTAGTTTTTCAATTCAAATTATCTGTCCAGAACTATATACTTACATGACAAAAAGCAAATATCTTATTGAGGTCAGAAAATAAAAGTAGTAGCCTGTCGAGTTTTAAAAATAAAGACAAAAAACCTGCTATGATTTAAAAAATATCAATAAGTCATAAGACATGTATTTTTTATCTAAAAATGAGTCATTTAATGATGTTACAAATAAACACGAAAATCACTCTTTCATGTAAAATGCTCTCTTGTTAATGCTGCAGTGAAGGAAATTAAACAAGTTCTGTTTGCCCAACATAAGTAAGACAAGAGACAGTAATTTTCAGAGTAGGTCATTCTAGTGGTGGGGAATAGGGCACCCAAAAGAAACACTCCAGGTGCATTTCATAAACTCAAAGGAAACTGGACATGGCCTGTGTTACATTTTACTGGAAATAAGACAACTGGGTCAGTTACAATCGGTGCTGCCCTTGCACTGGGCTTGCTGGGTGGGTGGGGTCCATAAGCAGTGGCCACATGGCTGTGGGTAGTCTGAACACTGTGATATGCACTGAATAAATGCACAAAAATGAAAGTGACGTCTTCAGAAAACAAGGCTTCAGGCGTGGTGTAAACCTCTGTAACCTCATCCTTCTTCCCTTTCATTCCATCATATAACCATATGTTTATTTTCAGGAAGTAAAATCAGTTCTTTTCCCATAAAAACAACCCAGAAATATTTCTCCTAATATAACACCTCCCATCCAAGACCATACCAAAATGCTTCCCAAAATATGACAGCCATCACTGGCAGGCCACTTAGGCCTCAAGGAGTTGTCCTGCTCCCTGACATTAGACAAGGTGCCATAGTGCATCAGACACCTGAGCAGTTAAGTGAAGCGAAGACACTACAACTCAAGAAAGAGATTTTAAGAGAAAGGAATATCCCTTGGACTGGCAAATTAGTGGATCACTGCTCACCGGGAAGGAAGCCAGACAAGACCTGCACAGGCAAGGCTCTGCACAGGCCCAGCTTGTAAAAGGGAGTGGAAGTGCCCAACACACCTCTCAGGAAACACCTCATGCAGGCACACTGTTTCCAAGACCCCATTTCAACTGTCTAGACATGCACTGAGAAGGCAATGGCTCCTCTGGCCTCAACCATTATCTGAAGACAGATTAAGTCATCCATCTATCTGCCTGGACCTGGATGCTGATGACATGAAGGCGCCCATGCTTTCTGCAGTACAATGCCAGCTGCCCCTTCAAGACCTCTGCCAGACAAGGCACCAGGACAGATAGTTGAGCAGAGGGAACTAATTCTGAAGTGGGGTTCACTACCAAAGCAAGGGAGAGCACCAGGCAGGAACACACAGGGAAATGGAGGGAAGGTCTGAGAGCCTGAAGCCTGGGCCTCTCTAGTCCTGCTGCTGCTCTGAACTTGGAGAGTGAAGCTTCAGACCAGCCTCAGAGTCCAGCTCCCAGTAGCAGTGGGCAGCTCTACTCTGTCTGCAAGGTGCAGCTTTTTTCCTGAAAAAAAAAAAAAAAAAAAAAAAAGCCCTGATTCAGGCCCCAAACAGAGGTGGATGATTCAGTCATCACACCCTCCTCTGGGCTACAATAACGTCGTCTTAGTAATTACACTACTGGCCCTCTGCACCTGCAACCTGCACAGCTAAGTTACACTCTAATAGTTGGGAATGCACCCCTCACAGCTGGTGCCGGCCACTTGGTTCACACATAGCACCTGTATATCACCCTCAAACATTGGGACCCCTACACTGCACCAGAATCAAATCCCAGAGCCTGGCCAGAGCCCACTAGTCCAGGGAATATTCCACTGTCTATTTGACCCTCAGCTTCAACATACTGATCCCACTTCCTGCACTTAACTCCTATAAGTGCACACCTGGGCCCTTCCCTACTCAGGCATCAGGTGGCTCACATGTCACCTAACCATCACAGAGCACCTGATCAGTACAAGCACTTTCCCTCTGACAGAACCCTTCCTCAAACACAAAGATTTTGCGCTCTGCTCTCAGGTGTCCATGGAATAGTGCCAAGCACAGAGCAGTTGTTAGTAGATTTTTTAACTAAATTGGTAGGTATATACATACCTATGCATATGACTTAGGCATACACTCACAGACACTTGTACATATATATATATATATATATATATATATATATATATATATTTCCATATATGCATACTTGCAACCATCCAGGTACATATACAGGCATGCACATGTACACACACACATAAATGTATACATATACATATATATATACATACACTCATACATACCAAGTTGAAAGTGGAGATGAAATAGCTCTCAAAAATTTCGTCATCATGACATTTAAGGTGGACTGTCAACTTGATTGGCTTGAGAGTCCCCTAGGGGATTAGTGAAGCATACCTCTGGGTGTGACTGGGTAAATTCATAGAGTTGTGAATATAGGTACTTCTATCTGGTCCCTGACTCCTTCCTTTCTGGTGCTGCTCCCCAATCTGCTTTCCAGATGCCATGAAATAAACAGTTTTTCCCACCATGACCTTCTGTCATGATATATCTGTTTTGAAGCCAACTGACCATGGACTGAACTCTCAGAAATTGTGAGCCAATTAAAACCTCTCCTTCTTTAAGCTCTCTGTGTGTTGGTGGGGTGGCAGGTGGAGGGGGGGTTCCTTATAACATCTCCTAGCAATAGGAAAGCTAATAGAGAAAGTTAGTACTAGAGAATTGAAGTCATTGCTATGACTATACCTGACAATATGGTTCAGAAGCATTTAGAATTGGTTTCTGGGAGAAGTTTGGAAAAGGTGCTGGAAACAGGCTACAGAAAGCCTAAAATGCTGTAACCAGAGCCTGATGAACAACTCTGACTGAAGTGCAGAAGACCAGAATGATCATATGAATGCGGACAATAAAGGCCAGGCACATGAAGTTCCAACTGGGAACAAGAGCTTTATTGGGAATTGGCCTAGAGGCCATGAACGTTACACTGTAGCAAAATAAATTTGTCTACATTCTGTCCATGTCCTGATATTTTGTGGAAGGCTGAATTTAAGGGCAGTGGACAAATTGATCTGATGAAGGAAATTTCAAGGGTACCCAACATTCTGGATGTGCATGTGTATTGATGGCTACTTTTAGCCAGATTTATAGAGGAAAATCAGGCATAAGAAGCAGATCCAAAATATTTGAAAAACTTAAATTTTGGTCTGGAAAGAACCATGTGTAAAATTAGGGCCAAAGAAGGTGGTTGCTGAAGAGATTACCATTAAAAAGAAACAAAGTACTTCAAACTGAGACAAGAAGAGATGCATTGAAGATACCTGAGGATTTAGCAAGACCCCACCAACACAGGTTCAAGGGTGTAGAACTGAAAACCTTTCATTTGAAAAGAACCCCTAGCCCCCTGCCCCAAAATGGCTGCTAGGGAATTGGTTCCCCAAGATTCATTTCACCATGCTCAGCCATCCAGGCACTGATAGGCTGCTAAAGCCATAGTCCAAGGGTGCCTAGCTATTGCTCCTCCTGACAGCAAAACTTGTCACTGTCCACATGATATTGGTTGTTCAGGAAGGCAGAATGTAAGAGTTGTAGGTTATGAAGGTCTCCACCCAGATTTCAAAGAGAACCCTGAGAAGGAAGACAGTGTACCCTGAAACAGGGCATGTGATGCTGTGGGAATGAATATGAAAGAAGAGAGAAGATCCCAAGAAATCAGAGATGCCAAGAATGTGGAAAGTCTGCCAAGGAAAGCTGCAGGAAGTGACCAAAGCCAGTGGAAATGAGAAGCCATGTGGGTTACAACCAGCAAAGAATAGGTGTGGGCTGCCAAAGCCCTTTGGAACTCACACCTCATCACGTGATACAGGTCTTGGTCATGGAGCTAACATTCCCTCTGCTGAGCTTTGGTCTTGTGTGGTTCTATTCTTTTCTATGGGCTAGTCCTCCTTTTGTAATGGGAATGTTTAGGCTGTGCTACTTTATATTGGAAATATGTAACTTGCTTCATGAATTTTATAAGGGCTCACAGTTAAGAGTTTCCTTTGAGTGTCAAAGGAGACTTTGGATTTAGACCTTCATGCAATACTAGAACTACTGAGACAATGAAGGGATTAGTGTGTTTTCTATTATATATGGGGTAGTTATATTATGTTAGGCAGAATTAAGACCTTGTGTTTATTTGAAGATGAAGTATGGTTTAAGGAGACATATTGGATGTCAACTTGACAAGGGGTGGGATGTGACAGTTTAGCTGTATTGTCAACTAAACAAATTTACTGGCTTGGGATGCACCTACTAGTTTAGTAAAGCATACTTCTGGGTGTGTCTAGGTGGGTCGCAGAGGTGTGGCCATGTGCTCTGTATCTGGTTTATGGCCCCTTTCTCTCTGGTAATGGTCCCCTGATCTGATTCCCAGATACCATGAAGTGAGCAAATTTGTTCCACCATGATATTCCTGTCCTGGAGCCAGCCGATTACAGACTGAACCCTCTGAACCCAGGAGCCGATTAAACTTCTCCTGCTTTAAACTGTGGATGTCTGGAATTTTGTCCCAGTGTCAGGAATACTGACCAGCACAACTATGTTATTAGGAACAGGTAATGACTTAAGGATTCAACCCAAAAGAAGATAGTAACCACCTTCCTACCTCATAGTTATTTGACTAAGTGTTCATAGAGAGAACACTTGAAATAGAAGATCTTAATAAAACTTAATCTCATCAAAGAGGTGAAAATGCTATATATGTAAAAATCCACTAGTACTCATGATTTCTACCAGAGCTATAAAAACAGGAAGTATTCAAGCACTTAACAATTCACCCCGAGTGTCACTCGGGCAGCACATTTGGTTACGTACTTACCATCCCGAGCATCACTTGGGCAGGAGTCATTTCAACCAATTGATCCTTGTATGGAATAATTTGATGAAAGTGTAATTTTTATATTTCCTGCTATATTATCTTGTAAAACTTAATAACAAATATGCAATATTTGGTCATCCTGCAGTTAAACAATTAGACTGGTAAGTGGCTAAAGAAGATGACCCATTTTTTACCATGCACCCCTCAAAAGCACCATGGAGTTTGGAGGTGCTCTCTCTCTTCAAGTGACTTGCTTCCCACTCCAGGTCAGCTCTGCTTAGAAACCACAGTACATAAGATACATAGATACCAAGGAGCCCTGTGCTGGGGCCAGAGTAAGCCCCACATCCATGTTTGAGGTTAATTATTTTCCACACATTTAAAAGAACATCTGTCATCTACTGAGAACTGGTAATATCTACACAGTGTGAGAGTTTGCCTATTTCCCCCACACCAAGTAAGGGTACATTTCCTTGCTGAGTGGAGGAGTGACATGGTAAACAGAAATAAATATGTGTTTAGACAACACGCATCAATCTGCTGGGCTATGTCAATGACAAACAGCCAAGAGAAAGGCACAAGAGAATCAAGGGCATCAGCCACAGGGGATTCAGTCAGTACCCTCAGTGCAGAAGGTAAACTTTCAGCTGAGCCCGGGTACAGCTCATCCACTCAAGTCTGGTAGTTTGTCAGATGAGATCAAATGTCACCTATGCGGAACTCATCAGTGAGTCTGAAACACCATCCCTCAGAGCTGAGTGTCAGACATACAAGACAGATTGAAAATAATCACCATTCATACACAGGGAGTAGTGGAAGGGAGGCAAGAGAGTCCTGGTGAGTTCTCAGGCCTGGTCCCTGTGGTGCACATCCACATACTGTCCTCATGGCAGGTAGTGAGAATCCAGAATTCACAGGCAGGGCCAGTACAGTTCACAAACAACAGCTTCAGCTCTCATGCTTACAGGACTCTACCCATGCAGAGTTATCCATGCAGCCTAGTGGTTACTCAGTGCTGTGGTCTGAATGTGGGGTCCCTTCAAAATCCCTACATTGAAATCTAAACCCTAATGCAGTAGCACTGCGAGGTGGGGCCTTGGCAAAGGGATTAGGTCACAAGGGTAGAGCACTCCTGGCAGGCTCAAGGAGGCTCCAAGGAGCCTGTCTTCCCTTCCATCATGTGAAGGTGCAGCCAGGAAGTGCTGTCCTGGAAACCAAAAGCCCTCAAGAGACTGAGCCCATCAACACCTTGATCTTGGACTTCTAGCCCCCAGAACTGTGAGTAATAAATTCAGTCTTCATAAAGAAATGTCTCTGTATTTTATCACAGCAGCAAGAACAGACAGGGGCATTCAGCACAGGGCCTTAATGCACACCCACTTTCTATCTTGATCTTATGGGGGTATCTACATCTATTACCTCTGGTCTGTCCTTTTGGCAGAAGCAGAAATCATTTCTAACTCAAGCTTCTGATTGCCTGTGCAGCAAGCATGGAAAGAAGTCTTGTGTAAAATTAGGTACACGTGAAAAATAAGAGTTTCCGAAGGCAAAATACACCAGTCCTTTAAATTTTTATTTGAAAATAAAGATACTTTTCCTTGATGAACTTAGCACAAGGTAAACAATTTACAGGCATTATCCTATTTAGTCCTTTAACAGAGAAAAGCATCCCATTCAAACAGCTAAAACCTCTTCTGCTATGAAATGGAAACAGGGAGGAAAGGAAACAGGAAAATCACAAAATGTCACAATAACCAGCATTGCACCATTTCCCAAAATAAAACACCACTCTTCAAAATATGAGAAAAACTGATTATCTAAGCTTGAAAGAATTGTCTTCCCCACATCGTAAAACTATGGTTTTATGTTTTAAGTTATAAGTAAAAAAATTTCAGATTCCAAAATTATATTTTGCATTTGCAACCTAAACATCTGTAACAATTTAAAACAAATTTGGGAACCAAACTGAAAAAAAAGAAACAAAATCTCAGACCAAGTTCCAATCTGCCAAGTTTCAATCTAGACCAAGTTTTATGGGTCTGTCATAAACCTCAGAAAGAACTGAACAAGTCAAAGAAGAAGAAAATGATTATTTACAATGGAAATGCTGACAGACCATTTTCCAAACACAGAAACATACCCACCACTGTAATGACCTTAAAATGACTACCTTTACTACAAGTCATGTACAACAAATTCAAATTCTAATGAAAAAAGAAAACTTTTTCTAATTCACAATACTTAGGAGACAAGCATCGAGTGTCAAAAAGTACAGTGTGAAATATGCATTGGTGCAACACCTGAAACACCAAAAGACATTACACATCAACTTCATTTATCTTCCTGAGTGACAAATTTTAACTCAAGAATGATAACTTTTGGTAAATTCACTTAATTCTCAACTGTATTACCCAATTACGAATAGAAATGCTCAGCTATACAGCTGCATGAAGTCCCCAGAGAGATATCTGAATATCGGCAGTGTTCATTTTAGGTAATTTTTCACATATGGAATTTCGAACAATAACGCATTACAACTTTTAAATCCTATTTGTCAGACTTTAACTGCTCGTTCTTCCAAGAAACTGTCTGCTGTCTAGATTCACATCTTTTGGGTGTTTTGGTGCTAGAATGTAACACAGGGCATTAAACATGCTGAGTGTGTGCTTAGCCCCTCAGCCACACTCAGGTCCCCACCTAGATCTTCTGGAAAGAATCACACCCTTAGGCATAGTTCAAATCAGCAAGTGTTGGTGAGCAGACTCCACACTCTAGGCACACAGATTCTAGACAATGAAGTCATAATCCACAATCAAGTGTTGTAAAGATGAATGCCTATACCTAAAAGTGTCACTGACCAATTTGACAAATCAGACTTATGCTTTAAAATTTCCACATCCAAATACTAGTTATTCATATCTCACTGAATTGTACTTAAATTGATAGGAGGTCACAATATCTAAAAGGTAAGATGCTTTAGACTAATATTCATTGTAAAGGTTAATAATTTAATATGGAATTCACAAAGGGCCTAGAAATACATAGCCAATCTTAAACTCGACCCACTCCTGACTGCTTGCATTGTGAAACTGCCCACACGCAATCATGGTCCTGAGGCCAAGTGCCTTTCCTTGCCACAAATCACTAAGCCACCTCCTCCTGTTCATAGTTCTCCATCACAACTGCACTGTCACTAACATGCACTATGATTTTAAATTTGCTATTTCAAGGCTCATAAAGAAGTTATGAAATTATTCAAAGGCATCCGTCATTCACCTGAGGGACCTTCTGCACAGTGTTTAAAAACACGTTTATTCTATTTGTATGAAATAAGATTCTGTACAAACAAAGGAAGATGCAAAAATTAGTAATACTCTCTTTAACAACATTCTCTAAGCTATTATTTGCCATGTTGTTCTACAAGTCAGAAAAACTTCTATCACAATTGGAAACATCCTATCAATAAACTGGAAAGGGCAAAAGGTCAAACAACATTGCCAAGATAAGAAGTCTAACCTACAGGTCTCCTTCCCGCTGAGACCAGGAATGCCCTTGGAGTAAGAAGGAAGCAAAGCACCTACTCCAGGTGCCCTACAGCAGAAGTTCTGCCCACTGCCTATTGCAAAGTCCCTGGACCTATCCTATCCTCTGCGCAGCCCCCAGTCTGACCATGTAGGGACCATCTTCCTAGACACAGAGCCTCCAATTCAATGGCCTTGCCCCCTGCACCCTCCACTCTTTCCAGTACTGCCATTTCAACAAAAAGGACGCAACAACAGAATCCATGACCACATGAGGTAGCTCAACACAAAGAATCTGCTTTTTCCCATCAGGTGAATCGTAAAACTCCACAGGTTATCAGATATGCCTGCTCAGTTAAGCAAAAACGTAAAGTAAGCCTAGAGAACTATAGACATCAAAGTCTCTGCACCCATGCAATCACTCAGCAAACAAAATGATGCCCTTGCATCCTAAAGCAGATTTCAGAAGGCATTTGAAGTTCAATGCTTAACATGGAAATCAAAAATCAGATTTAGTTCAAAAAAAATTTTTAAAACAACAAAAAAGTTTCGTTTGTAAGTCTTAGGTGCTCTTTTAGGTAACAAAATGACACTGGAACTTAATGGCCATGAGACCCCCATGATCTCAGCCTTTAGCACACAGCAATGGATGTCTTCAAACCATATCTCTCTGAAAGGGAACAGCTGTGTCCAATGCCTTCTCCCTGGAAATGAAGCTGCGAGATCGGGGTACCCATGTCCCTGCCGTCTGTATGACCATCTTCCCTCTACCATGGCCCTCCATCTAGCTGAGGGGAAGGCATCACTAGAAAGGACTCAAGGTGGCCCTACAAGATAATCGAAGACACAAAAACTTACATGCAATATGATACTAAAATATCTTCTACAGTCAGACATCAAAACTCAGTTTAGTTTAATGATCAATAAAAATTCTAACATTGAATTTGGTGATGGTTGTAAATTGCCTTGTAATACACTCGTACCTATTAAACCAGGGGTCCCCAACCCCTAGCTACAGACTGGAACCTGCCCATAGCCTGTTGGGAACCGGTCTGCACAGCAGGAGGGGAGTGGCAAGCCAGCATGAAGCTTCGCCTGTATGTACAGCCGCTTCCCATTGCTCACATTACCCAAGCTCTGCCTCCTGTCAGAGCAGCAGTGCCATTAGATTCTCAGAGGAGTACAAACCCTACCAGGACCGGCACATGCCAGAGATCGAGGTTGCCCGCTCCTTTGAATAATCCCAAACCTCTCTCTCCAATCCACCTGTCTGTGGAAAAATTATCTTCCACAAAACTGATCCACCTGCCAAAAAGGTTGTGGGCCACTCTGTAAACTTTTTAACCTCACGATTTGATAAATGATGCATACCGTCCAAACACTTACCGTATTTTGACAAATTTGGTGGACAGGCCGTGAATGGGCTTCTGCTATCACTGCAGCACTGCAGCCAGCATTGAGGTCGAAAACTTCCAAAGTTCTGTCCCGGCCAGCTGTGAGTACAATGTCTGCAACAACCCAGTTAGGGAACTCTTCCCCGAGACCTTACCCATGAGAAACAGACTGGACAGTTCCATTTATTTTACTAATAAGCTTTGGAACATTACAAAACTCAGAAACAAATTTTTAGTGAAGAATTTCTAGTGTTACACAGGAGCAGTTCAGTCCCAGCCCAGCTCTGCCCCAGCTGCTCCCAGGTGTCTGGCAAGAGCAGACAGCGGCAAGTGGCTGGTAGGACCCCAGAGTATCAGGTACCTGTGAAATATCCAAGTCACAGTATCAACCAGCTGTTGAAACTATAGTTTGTCTGAAGTAAAGATGAGATTAATCAAGCCACAGAGGGAACAATCTATCACCCAGAATAGGCTGCACGAGGTGACATAAAGTGGCATATCTTCAGGAAATTGTAATATACTTCATAAGTCTGATTCATGAGGGACAATTTATAAACTCAGGGAACATATGACCCCCCCAAACTACCCAGCACCCAGTGTTCAGCTCTGCATATTGTGGCAGAAGTGCACGTGCAGAAATGCAGAGTCTGCGATTCAATAGTAAGTGCAGTGAACAACTCCAGAACATGCAGAAATGATAACTCAAGTATGAATAATCAGAGTGACACATTTCTGCCAAGTGGTTTTTACTTTTCAAATGATCCCAGCACAAAAGTTCCACATTTCTAAAGGAAATGTACTGGAACATTGTAACACTTTCTTTCTTTCAAAATTTCAACTATAACTTTTCAACAGCATTCAATGTAAACCTATTTTTGAATACATTAAAATTTTATGAAATGAATTTCTAAAAATTAGGAGCACTTCATCTAAACAAATGAAAATATTTTTAAAAAACTGGGAATTATTTTAGCCATACAAATCTAAAAATGAAAGTGGCAAAAAAAAAAAAGTAAGGTTGTGGACTGTTTCATATTCTGTTGAGTTACTATCATTTTTTCCAGTCCTCCATGAAATAGAATAGCTGCTCAAATAATCAAAAGACACCTGTAGTTAAGTATTGACAGTTTATTAAGAAGCACACTAAATCACTCTGTATTTTCAGTAAAGCATAGACTAGAAATATCAGGCCAGCTCACCCTGCGTGCTATAAACCAGATGTCACAACCAGGTTTGTCTTCCCTTTTCACCATCAAGGTGAAGTTCTTACACATCCAACTGCTAAAAAAGACCCCAGGTTCCATGTTCCCAGCAACCAGCACAATTTGGGGCTGATCTGACACTGAGTGACACCTCACCACAAGAATAACCCTCAGTATGTGCCACACTGGAAGGGCCAACAAGCAAGGATACAGGAATAGAAGTCGTTCACTGCTGACAAACTGGTCACATGAGCTGCATTTGACAGAGACAGCCGGTAAATGAGCTTGTAACTGCTCTTCGGTTTATACCTGTAAGAAAAATATAGATGATCAATCTTCTTGCTTCTTGTTTTCCTCCACTGTAGCTAAAAATCCTACCTTTTAAAAACTTGAAAGTGAAAATAAAGTTTTCTCATTAGTTTAGTAAGTCGTATTTTATAATACCAAGGGAATAAATGGACACCTTAGTTTTCCTTTAGGAAAAACTTTAGTTTCTATTAAGAAACTCTCCATTTACCTTTAAAGAAACTTTATGAAAATAATATCACTCTATACAGCCAAAAATGACTCATTCCCAACTATGAGAAAGCAAATTTCTCCCCTAATTCTAAAATAATTATGTATACTTGAGAAGATACCAATCCAGTTATAAATTACCAGTTATGAAACATAAATTCTTACTGTTTTCCAAAGGATAACATCAGTAGTGAGCAATGGCTTATTAAATGTGTGGTCTTAACCCCTAGAAATAATTTCCCAAAGGAAAGTAACTGGCTGGCAATTCCAGGAAGTAGTCTTAGCCAGTGGGGGAGGGTGGAGTGAGGACAAGATGGCCAGGATGTCACAGAAAGACCCAGAGCAGCAAGATGGAGAAGCCAGGCCAGGCCAGCAGGCATTGTGCTGCCCAGGAGGAGGCCACGGTACACTTGGGAACACACAGGAAAACTGTGCAGGGCAGAAGATAGCTGTGCAGGGACAAACCCCAGATTGAGTCCTGGGACAGATCTCAAGAATTCCAAGGGTCCAGAAAGGGCGACCACATATAGCCGGATGGATGGGATGGATCATGTGGTATAGAGATGCATGGGTGGGACAAAGGAGACAAAGAGGCCATACCTCAAGGGAGGCTTGGGAATAAGTGTCCAGGGACAGGACACAACTGTACAAATTACCACAGTGAAAAGCTGCTTAAAGTTATGTAGAAAGATGGCTAATAAAGCAGAAAACAGCTATTAAATGTAGAAAGATATATAAAAACCAGGACTGCTCAGTTGAGGAAATGCCTTTCAGAAAGACAGTCAGAAGAAGCAGATGTGCAAGTCACAGCCCGTGGAGCCTGCAGGAGGGCTGGGCAGGAGAAGGCCCAGGAGGTGTAAGTAAACACAATCATTCTTCTGAACAATCTTTTAAAAATAGAAAGCTGATACTTCTTAATCTAGGATCAATGTTGTCAAATTCTCTGTGCCACCACTGGGTTCCATTGTTTTGATTACTACTGTAAGCCTTCACTTGCCCACCAGGTGTAACAAAGCTAGGCAGTGTCAGCTCAGCTCACTCCACTGGTAACACTTGTATTAGGTCATCACATACACTAAAATTGCCCAAGTAGCAGATAAGATAGGATAAGAAGGATGGGCTGGGATGGAATAGGATGGGAAGGATAGACAAATGGATGAATAAATGGGATATGAAAAACAGAATGGGTAGAACAGGAATGACTAGATGAGAAAAATGGATGGAATGGGATGGAATGGGCTAGATTGGGACAGATAAGATGGATGAGATGAGATGGACAAATGAAATGGATGGGATTGGATGAACCGGAATTGAATGGATGAGAGGGAGTGGCTGGGGTGGATGAATTGGATGGTTAGAGCAAGGAATGAGATGGGATGGATGGAATAGATGGACTGGAATGGGTGACATGGGATAAATAGATTAGGTGGATGAGGTATGATGAATAAAATAAGATGGGATGAGTGTATGGTATAGATGAATGAATAGATAGATGCATGTATGAATGGAATGGGATAGGATAAATGGATAGGACTGATGAGATGGAAGATGTGGAAGGAATGGATAGACTGAATGAGATTGGATGGGTGGGATGGTTCGATGGGGTGGATGAGATGGGGTGGATGAACAGGACGGATGATTGAGTAGGTGGGACAGATGGGTTGGAATAGATGAAACAGGATAGATGGCTTGAGATGGATGAGATGGGATGAACGGGATAGACGTATAGGATAGATTAGAAGTGTGGGCAGGTGGGATAGGGCAGGTGGGATAGGACAGATGGATGGGATTGATGAGATTGGACGGATGTGATAGATCGATGGGGTGGACAAGATGTGCAGATAGGATGAATGAGATGGAATGGATGGGATGAGCTGAGATGGTTAAGGTGGGATAGGTGAAATTGATGATGGGACAGGTGGATGGGATGGATGAGTTGGCTTAATGGGATGCATGAGAAGGGTGGGATGGATGAATGAATGGATAGATGGGACGGATGAGATGGGATAAGATGGGATGGGATAGATGAGGTGGATGAGATGGATGAAATGGAATAAAGTGGGATGGATAGATGAGATAAATGGGATGGATAAAATGGTATGGGAGGGACAGATGAAAGATATGAGTGGATAGGATGGATGAATGGATGCATGAGATAGGATAGAGGGATAGGATGAGATAGGTGAGATGGATGGATGGATGGATAGATGGATGGACAGATGGGTTTGTTGGATGGGTGATATGGATGGATGGGATGAAAGGGTGGGATGGATGGGATGAAAGGGTGGGATGGATGGGATGAAAGGGTGGGATGGATGTGATAATGTGGGATGGATGAACAGTGTATGATATAGAATAGATGGGAAGGATGGAGTGGGATAGACAGGACAGATGAATGGGATGGATGACATGGATAGGATGGGATGGATGACACAGACAGATGGAATGGAAAATGGTATGGATAGGACAGATCAATGGGATGGATAAGATGAGATGGATGGGATAGATAAGATGGGATGGATGGATGGATGGGTGGGTGGGATGAAATGGGATAACAGATCAGATGTGTAGATGGGATGGATAAATGAGATGGGGGCAGCAAATGGGTAAGCCTGTGGGGCCATCTCCCTGGAAGGGGCTGTATATCCTAGGTGAGACAGGCTCTGGGAAGTTCCATCAGGTGTGGGTGTGCCCAGGCACATCCTCTTCACTGTCCACCTATACACAGCACCGTACTTCATCAGGAGTAAACAGAGACCTCAGGAGAAGTCACTGTTCCAAAAACAGTATACCCCCCATAAAGTCGCAGTTCTGAGTTCACGGCATCAGTCGTTGACAGATTTTTCCTTAAAACCTAACTAATAATTGCTCAAGAAAATCTCCACAATTTTGTGGAAATCACAAATGTCCTCTGCAATGTTTGTTTATTTGTTTTGTGAGAGGTTTGCAAGTAGCCAATCTGAGACCGTTATTCAGTTCTCCTTGCTGCTGATTGGCTGCTGCCCTGTAACCTATCTCCAGCAGGTACACCAGCATCCCACATCCTAACAGTTTGCTGTACCACACAAAGCTAACTCAAGTCTTCTTGGTTTTATTCTGCTTAAACCCCTAAGGTGCTGCCAAAATGTCCTGCACCTTCTAAGGCTTTATTAATACAGTATTTTATTAAACTAAATTACATAACTGTGGGAGACATAGAATATTTAGGGTTTAAACTATAAAAATAGGTACTTATAGGCATTTTTTCTGACCATCTCTGAAATCTGTGGTTTTTCACAAATGTGGGTGAATTTGTAACCCCCATGAATTTCAGGGTCTACTGTATGTCTTGTGGCAGCATCCTGTGAAGTAACTGCATGTGAGCTACCTTTGATGCCAACCTAGAACTATTTGTGGAGTCCTGCCTTCTGTACCTGAAAGCACATACAGCTCTTGAGAAGTGGCCCCAGATAAAGCCTGTCTGAGCTATGACCACAGGGCAGAGAAGAGGTAATCTAATAAACACCATTCACAGAATCAGCTACCCATGTACCAAGGAAGATACCCAGACAGGCTTCTGGGGTATGAGCTCACTTGTCCCCTGTTCCCAACTACAGAAGGCACAAACTGCTCCAACAGCAACTGCTCCAGAGATGATGATGCAGCCACCTGGAACATAGGCAGCCAGACCATGCACCACGCAGACACCTAGATCAACACGGCCCTCCCTCCTCCACAAACACTTTCAGCCCCATATGTTAACCCTGAGCTCCTCTGGGCTGTGGCCTGAAGGTACCCAATCTGGCTGTGTTGTTCTGGTGTGGATGATGGGAAGGTCCACCTTAGATGTGGGTGACACCAACTAATGGGCTTGTAGCCTAAACGGACTAAAAAGGGAAATGGAGATTTGCTGCTTCCTGCCTCCTGGATGCCCTGCCATGAACTGTTTCTCCTCTGCCATACCCCTCTGCCATGCCACCCTGCACTGAAACCAGCCAACTATGGACTGAAACTTCCACAACCTGTGAGCTAAAATAAACCTTTCTTTCTTCAACTTGTAGATGTCAGGTATTTTGTCCCAGCAATGAGAAAGTAACTAAGTCACCTGACCTTTCAGACCTGAGAGGGGTCTTAGCCTGCCCTATACACCCCTAATGGGGAAGTCCCAAACAGCCCCAAGTCCACAGGTGAGACGAGAGGTATCTGGACAGCACCTGTTACAGAAGACCTGTGGACAATGAGAACCCCAAAGTGAGGCATCTTGGCAATCTGACGCTGATTACTAAGCACATTATGCTTGTCTTACCAGAGGAAATCAGGTAGGTACACAAGACCCAGCAAAGAAAGCAGATACAACAGTCTGAAGAGGTTGGTGCCTCTGGTTTTCTCTGAAATATTTTATCTCTTTAAAATTTTTGAAAACGAAGATAGCAAAATGTAAGTATTTGCCCAAGCTTGGTGTAAATAGCTATTAGTCCCCATGTATATCTATATGTCTGAAGTATTTTGTACTTTTTGACTTTTTATTAAAAACAGTGATCGTTCCCACATCACTCAAACACATTATGAAGTAATAATTCAGGGTCCTTAAATCCCCCAGATTTCCCCACAGATCACGCCAATGGTCCCTTCATGTGGTAAATCAGAAGAATGAGCACACACAGAAACCAGGCTACTCAGCTCACAGCATATGTCTCACAGGAACACAAGGTTGTCACTAAACCTTGGATAGCACGACTAGACATGAACACGTCCCTTCTCTTCCCATTACTGAAATAATAGGAAGAGAAAGCATCAGGCGGTTCCTACCTTTTCATCTCATCTCTGCAGGTGTCAAGGTGATACTTGAGCAGCCACAGTTCCGGGCCAGAAGACAGCAGGATGAAGGCATCCATGTAGTAGAACTGCACAGCCTGCACAGGCCGAGGAAGCAC
The DNA here is from genome assembly GCA_004026905.1 of Hystrix cristata. Lineage (NCBI taxonomy): Eukaryota > Metazoa > Chordata > Mammalia > Rodentia > Hystricidae > Hystrix > Hystrix cristata. Next base: position 29,333 of record PVJO010011257.1, read on the forward strand.
GTCTCTGCCCTGAGAAGCAGGCCAGTAAGGACCGTGATGCCACACATGACACGGGAAGCAGCACTGCCCCAATCGTAAGTCCCTGGCTCCCCATGTGCACACACGCATGGTGAGGACCCATCCACAGTGTTTCTGCTTGCTCCATCACTGAAGGAGTTACGTGGTTAAATATTACTACAATGAGTGCTGAATTCGTGCCATTTTCGATCTTTACGATGAAAGAAACTTGAAACCTTATAGCAAGGATTTTATTAGGGTTGAAATTTAAAATATGTTTTAAAACACGGCTCTGGCATCTACTCTCAGCTACAGCTCACAATCAAGGACCCCAATTCAGAAGCTGATGGCAATGAGCTCCTTCCTGGGGGGCCCACCAGACACTCTCCTTCAGGGTGCTCATACTGACTAACCCACCTTGCTTCCCTCGCTTGCCGTGGGGCCTGAGCAGCCTGCAGAGCACGGGCTGCATTGCTGGCAACTGGTGGCTGGCTGGGAGCACAGCTCCTGCTGCTTCACAGCACTAGCAAAGAATACCATATACTACCTGCCCAGGCAAAAATCATAACTGAAAAACACAAAGTACAGTTTCTACTGAATGTCTATCACTTTCACAACATCATGACGTCAAAACATCTTAAATTGAACCATTGTAAGCAAGAACTTTCTGCATGGTGGTGGATGCTGATAATCCCAGCACTCTGGAAACTGAGGCAGGAGGATGACAAGTTCAATCCCAGCCTGCTGGGCAACTTAGCAACTAGGTGAGAAGTTGCCTAAAAACATAAAATAAGTGATACTGACCCTGAGTTCAATTCCCCAGGACTGAAAAAAAGAAAGGACCTATAGAAAATAAATACTAAGCAACAGATCAACCTCTCCAATATTCGGAATCCAGACACTGGAGAATAACAACTTGAGGAAAGGAAGAAGGAGAGAGGTGGATCTCCAGGATCCAGGAAGAATCTGAAGGAAAGACTGGAACCTGTAGAGAAAGAGAGGAGACAACCATGGCAGAAGTGAGGAGATGGATCACGGTGCGGAGGGAGGAGGCAAACTGCACTCTCCCTTCCCTGCATCTCTCAGAATGAGAAGACAGAGAAGCACTGGTGGCGTGGGGCAGTGCAGGCTGTGTGCTGCAAGGGCCAGGGAGTGACCCCGACTCCGGTCAAGACAACAGCAGTGTTCCCTGGATAGAGTGCTCCATCAGACATATGTTTAGGGAAGGACCAACTGAACCTGGGACTCCAGCAGCCATGGGTTATCCTGTCTCAGGGCGCCAAGTGCTGAAATTCCTCAGCAACTGGGTGAGCAAGGGCTACATGAGACAGAAACGTCCAGGGTGGGGAGACATGAGAGGGCTGCTGAGGGACAACCAGAGTGTTGTTGGCTGAAGACTCGTGCCCTAGCTCCCACAGCCAGAGGCCGAGATCAGCCTGAACATCTATGGAGTTGAAAGCAGAGAGGTGGTGCCCCACTGCAACCCGCCTGCAGGCTTGCTGAGATTAGCCAGCACCTATGCTAATCCTATTGCAGCACAGGTCTGGGCTCTGGATGTGGACACTTCCAGAAAATTGTAGATACAAGAAGATAACCACGGCTCTAAGTCACAGAGAAACTTCTTTTTTATTTTTCCTTTGTTTTTTGGAGGGGTATTATTTGATGTTTTTTTTCATTTGGGGTTTTTTTTGTTTGTGGGTTTTCTTTTCTTTATTTTTTTTTTTTTTGCTTTTCTCCATTGTGTGTTTTACTTTTTCCTTTAGTGAACACATTTCTAAGGTTTTTTTGGTTTCCTTTGTTCTTCTTTTTATTTTTTTCCTTCCCTCTCTTCTCCTGTCTTTTTCATCAATTTCCTGAGGCTTGAATATTCGTCCATATTCTTCCTTTGCCTTTCAGCCCTGCTTCTAATCTCTTTCTCTTCATCTATGTCTCTATTTTTTTCCTCTTATCCCTTTTAAATTTTCTCCACAGAGGGTAAACTCATTCTATTGAGGGGATATTTACTGTCTATAATTTTTTGTATGTTTTAGATTTCATTATACAAATATAAATCTTATTCCTATGGTTAAAGGTGGCAAACTAATAGTTACCTGTCAGTTTCCAGGCTGTGCTTGAAGTGACTGCTATTAATGATTGTACTACTTTAGCCAAAATGTCATACTTGTAATCAGCTGTTCTTTCTTGTGTGCCAATACTGATATTGTCTGAGGGTCATAAACAATGACATAGTCCAGTACGAAAGAACTAAGTACTAGGACAAATAGGCAGTAACCTCTCAACCCTAATAAATTGAAAAGATAGGATCTTGGGACAGACTCAAAAGCCAAAATGCAGCTACACCTAGAAGACATTTGTGAAGAGTAGAGATTTCCTAAGGAGGTCTGGATACTAGTAATAAAGCTAGCTACCATAAGCAACTCACAAGCATCAATGCAGAGAACAAATTTTTTAAAAAGACACAAAATGAGAAGATGCAGGAGCAAGATGCAACCACAGACCTCCAGCTCGCCCAGGGCAAGTCCAGGTGGCAGTGAGGTGGAGGAAATCAAAAGATGTCCACCTGAACTTTATGAAATAGTGGCAGCAGAAGTAATAAAGCAGATGAATGAGGCTCTAGGAAAAAACAAATCAGAAATAATTTCTCAGATAACTAAAGACATGATGATGATAATGAACATCATGGTTAGTAAATCTAAAGCAGATATACATTTAAAAAAAAAGAACTTAAAAAAAAAGACGGAAATCATGAATGCCAAAATAGGAAACAAGTAGATTCCATAAAACAGATTCAAACAGATATCTAGGGGATTAAAAATTCTACTGAAAGTATATGCAGCAGAACCAACAAATGAGAGGACAAAATATCAGACCTAGAAGATAGATTTGTGGTACAGGATCATCAAAAGAAAGACTTGTTAAAAATAGCAAAGGACCATGAAAAATCAATGCAACAGCTGCTAGATGATGCAAAAAGAATAACATAAGCTTGATCAGAATCAATGAAACATCAGAAAAGGAGACAAAGAACATTAAAAAACTGTTCATAGAAGTAATGGCAGAAAATTTCCCAAACATGGAGAAAGAATTTGACATGCAGACAAGTGAGGCATATAGAACTCCAATTAGCCATCATTAGAAAAACTCTACACCAAGGTATGTAATAGTCAAGATTCCAGATATTCAACACAAGAACAGAATACCAAAAGCTGTTAGAGAAAAGAAATATATCACCTACAAAGAAAAGCCCATTACAAACACAGCAGAGCTCTCAACACAAACCCTTAAGTCAAGGAGAGCTTGAGGTAAAGTATTTCAAGCCCTAAAAGAAAACAACCTCCAACCCATATTGATGTATCCCACAAAACTATCTTTCAAAATTTATGGAGAAATAATACACTTCCATGATAAAGCACACCTGAAGAAATTCATGACCACCAAACCAGAGCTCCAAAAAGTTCCTAAAGACATTCTAGAAAGACAGGATGAAGACTACAATTCCAAGAACCACAATAGAATGAATCTACCAGGCAAAACAAACAAACAGAGGGGAATGAAAGGGAAACAACAGGAAAATAATATGACAAGAATAAGTCAATATATATCAGTTATAACCATCAATGTAAACAGAATCAACTCACCAATCAAAAGAAACAGATTGGCAGAATGGATCAAGAAACAAGATCCAACAATATGCTGCATGCAAGAAACACATTCAACTCAAAAAGCAATTCATAGACTGAAAATCACAGGGTGGAAAACAATACTCCAGGTGACGGGAACCTGATAAAGAAGTAAGGGTAGCTATTCTATTGGCAGACAAAGTGGATTTCAAGGAGAAACTGATCAAGAGGGACAAGAAAGGTCATACATACTTAATAAGAGAACAATTCAAGAGGAAGAGATAACAATAATAATGCACCAAAATATGATTTGGTGCAACAATCATATGTCCACCAAATAGCAGTGTGCCCAACTAAATAAAAAAAATTAACAAACATGAAAAATCAAACAAGCACCAATACAATTGTAATGGAGGACCTCAACACCCCACTGTCACAAACAGATTGACTAGATGAAAGTATCTAAAAAAAATTTCACAGCTAAACAAAACCTTTGAAAAAATAGTTTTAGTAGATATCTATAGAGTATTCTGTCTCACAACAATACAATACACATTCTTCTCAGTAGCACATACTTTATCCAAAATAGACCACATACTAGCTCACACAACTTGCTTAAGTAAATGCAAAGAAAGTGAAATTATTCCATGAATATTACCAGATCATAGTGCAATGAAATTGGAAATCAATGACAAAAGAAACCACAAAAACTCCATAAAGACATAGAAATTAAATAACACCTCTATACAACCTCTATACAACCAATGAGTCATAGATGAAATTTTAAAAGATACTAGATAGTTTCTACAATTAAATGATGATGCCAATACAACACACGAGAACTTATGGGACACAATAAAAGCAGTCCTATGAGGGAAATTATAGAAGTGAATTCCCTACATCAGAAAAACAGAGCAAGCTCAAATAAATAACCTAATGTTGAACCTCAAGCTTCTGGAGAAAGAAAAGAAAGTTAAATGCAAAACACTATGTGGGAGGAAGTTATAAAGATCAGAGCAGAAATTAATGCAACTGAGACTAAGAAAACAACACAAAGAATCAACGAATCAAAGAGTTGCTTTTCTAAAAGATTAAATAAAATAGATAACTCCTTAGCCAACCTTATCAAAAAAGGCAGAGGTGGAGAAAAGATTCGAATCCATAAAATTTGGAATGAAAAGGGTGAAATCACAACAGATCCTGTGGAAATCCAGAAGATCATCAATACTTACTTCGAGAACCTGTACTCTAACAAGATGAAAAACACAAAGAAATGGACATATTCCTAGATAAATATGTATTACCAAAATTGAATCAAGAAGATATAAAAACTCTAATTCAATAACAGTCAATGAAATTGAAGATGTATATGTGCTGCCAAAGAAAGCACGAACTTGAAGATGTAATTTTAAAACTATCAAGAAAGAAATGTCCTGTTCCTGACAGATTCACTGCTGAATTCGACAAGAAATTTAGAGAAGATCTAATGCAACTCTTTAATGAAACTCTTTAATGAAATTTAATGAAACTCTTTAATGAAATTTAAAAGGGAGACAATACTCCCAAATTCACTCCTGGAAGAAAGCATTACCCTAATACCAAAACCAGAGAAGGATCCAACCAAAAAAGAGAACTATGGGCCAATGTCTTTAATAAACATAGATGCAAAAATCCTCAGTAAGATACTGGTGAAAAGAATGCAGCAAATCAATAAGATCACATACCATGACCAAGCAGGATTCATCACAGGAATATAAGGATGATTCAACATACACAAATCAATAAATATATAACACCCCATTAACAAAACCAAAGACCACAGTCACATGATCATCTGAATAAATACAGAAAAAGCATTTGAAAATGTCCAATACCCATTCATGATAAAAACCCTGCAGAAAATTGGAATAGAAGGTCTTTAGCTTAATCTGATAAAAGTCATCAATGACAAAGCAACAGCCAACATCACACTAAATGGTCAAAAACTGAAAGCTTTCACTCTAAAATCAGGAACAAGACATGGATGCCCACTATCACCACACCTATTCAATATATTTCTGGAAACATTAGCAGAGCAATTAGACAAGAGAAAGAAAAAAAGGAACAAGGATAGGAAGGGAGGAGGTTAAATTATCATTATTTGCAGATGACATGATAGTCTACGTAGAAGACCCCAAAAACTCCACCAAAAGACTTCTAGATTTAATAACCAAATTCAGCAGTGTAGCTGGATACAAAGTCAACACCCCAAAATCAACAGCATTTTTGTACACAAACAACAAACTCACTGAGAGAGAAATTAGGGAAACAACACCCTTTCACAATGCCATCAAGAAAAATGAAATACTTAGGAATCAATCTAACAAAGGAAGTTAAAGACCTTTACACTGAAAACTACAGTACCCTGAAAAAGGAGATCAAAGAGGATATCAGAAAATGGAAAGATATACCTTGCTCTTGGGTAGGCAAAAACCAATAGTGAAAATGGCCATACTTCCAAAACTGTTATACAGATTTAATCCAATCTCAATCAAAATACCAATAGCATACCTCACAGAACTAGAGAAAACAATCTTAAAATTCATTTGCAACCAGAAGAGACCTAGAATAGCAAAACCAATTCTGGGCAACAAGGGCAAGCCAGGGGGTATCACAGTCCCTAACCTGAAATTATACTACAAAGCTACTGTGATAAAAACAGCATGGTACTGGGGGGAAAATAAAAAAACAGACCCAAGGATCAGTGAAACAGACTAGAAGATATAGAAACAACTCCAAACATACTCAGTCACCTTATCTTTGACAAAAGGGCCAAACACCTTCGATGAAAGAAAGACAGCTTCTTTCATAAATAGTGCTGGGAAAACTGGCTTTCTACATACCAAAGATTAAACCTACACCTTTATCTCTCACCATGCACTAAACTAAAATTGAAATGGACCAAAGATCTAAATATCAAAACAGAAACCCTAAGTCTGCTGAAAGACAGAATAGGTAAAACTCTTGAAAATATAAGTGTAGGCAAAGACTTTATGAACAAAACCCTGATTGCACAGGGAATACAACAAAGAATCAACTATTGGTACCTCATCTTATTAAAATCTTTTGCACAGCAAAAGAAACCACCAGCTTTGTGAAGAGACAACCCATGGAGTGGGAAAAAATTTTACCACCGTTTTTCAGACAAAGGCCTAATATCTACAATACATAAAGAACCCAAAAAGTCAGACGCCACAAATTTAAAGACCCAGTACAAAACCAGGCATCTGAAATGAATAGCTGCTTCTCAGATAAAGAAGTACAAATGGCAAATAAATACATGAAAAAATGTTTGGCATCATTGGTCATTTAAGAGATACAAATCAAAGCAACACCAAGATTCCATTTCACTCCAGAAAGAATGGCTATTATCAAGAAATCAACTAATAACAAATGCTGGTGGGGCTGTGGGGAAAACAAACCCTTCTCCACTGTTTGTGGGAGTGTAGACTAGTGCAACCATTGTGGAAATCAGTATGGAGATTTCTTCAAAAACTGAAAGTAGAGGTTCCATTTGACTCAGCTGTTTGTCTTCTTGGTATCTTCTTGAAAGAATTAAAAGTATCACACCACAGTGATGCATGCACACCCATGTTTATAGCAACACAATTTGTTATAGCTATATCTTGGAAACAGCCCAAATGCCCAATAACAGATGAATGGATAAGGAAGATGTGATTTTTTTTTATACAATGGAATACTACTCTGCCATAAAGAAGGATAAGCTGGAGACATTTGTAAGCAAATGGATGAACCTTGAGACCATATTTTTCAGTGAAATAAATCAGACATACATGTGTAAATATCATACTGTTTCTCCCATGTGAGGAACAGAAAGGGTAAATAAGGACCAAAATGTATAATAGATAATTGGGAAGAAGGAAGAAAATGTTCAAATGGGAAGAGGAATAAGAGAGGGAGGAGTAGGAAGGAATGAAGGAAGGGAAAAGAAAAAAAAGAGAAATAGAAGGTAAAGATGGAAACAAAGCTTTTGTATATAAGGAAAGGAAGAAGCATTGGAGGGAGGGGAGAGGAAAGGGGAAAAAAGAAGAATTAAGATATAATATGTATAGGTAAAAATACCCTATGATGAATGTAATCATTATGTATATCAAAAAAAGTGTACCAATAAATTAATTTTTAAAATTCTGGTGGAAATTTCTGGAATGTTTCCATCTCCCTATATAACTGAAAATGATGACAAAATCAATCCAGGAAAGAAAAGCATCCTAAAATTTCACAGCTCTCTAAGAGTAAATACCCAGCACTACATCTTCGGAGAAAATGGTTCCTTTTTTATGGAAAAGAACACTCAGCACTCTGCCTGCCACATGTAAAGCGTCAATGTACTCATAACCTCTTTAAAAGCAAAAATGTCACCAGTGCCTAATATCACAAAAGCTTTCTTAGTTTTTCTTTGGCTGTTTCTAAATCACACACTGAAAAAGGCGAGATGTCAGATGACAGTAATACCAGCATTCTGGGCAGCTGAGGCAAGAAGATCACAAGGTGGTACAACCTGACAAATTTAGTGACTTAGTGAGACGCTAAGTGGGTATCTGAAAAAAATGCCTAAGGACATAGTTCAATGCGAAGATGCAAGATTCAAAATCCAGTACTGTAAAAGTAAAAAACTAATAGATAGATGATAGATTAGGTAAAAAGATACACAGAGACTTAGATAGATAAAAATAATGAAGTGGCCACTGATTTATTTAGTACAAAAAAAAGATGGGGCATGAGGGCTTCTTATAAGACAGGGGGCTCAGGCTGGAGAACCCCAAGATGTGACCTCAGTTCCTTGGCAACATGTCCAAACAGAAATTGGCACCCTTGTTAACAGGCATCACCATGCAGTAACACCTGTCTCCCAAGCTCACTCAGCCAGAGACAGCCAACGGCAAACATGCTGAGCTGCTTTTCCACTTCGTGAGGCTGCAGCTCATGATCCTAGGCATGGAAAGTATACGTGAAAGACTGTGAAGACTCGTGGGTCCATCCAGATGCCAGAGGCCACAATGCAGCAGTTAACCAATTGTCACGGATACCCCAGGGAAGGTCTCACCAGGACTGACCACCAGTGACCTAGAAAAAGCAAGGTGTCTGTACGAAGTATCCCTAAGTCCAAATGCCAACACCACAGAAATTTGAAAGCATCCAGGGCAAGATTCGCCAGGCTGAGAGACACCCAATAACTCTGGGCAGGTCCTCCCAGAGATGGCCACAAAAAACCTAGAGAGTCAAAAAAGTCCGGGTGAGAAGACTGAAGTCTCAGCCACCAGCCCCGAGAGACACCAAGAAGTCTACCATATACACACCCAGGCCTGGCCCCCATTTGAAATAACTTGGAGTGAGGCTTGAGGGGGTCTGGTCAGTGTGGTTGATGAAGGCAGTCAGGCCGCTGTCACTCAAGGAGCCATTGCTGCCAATTTTCCTGGGCTGCCAACCCTTCTTCCCAGGCACCTCCACGACCCACCTCTACCCAAAAGGCCCTGATGACAGGAAGAGATACCATGATAACACGTTTTTGAGACTTCTGTCTTCTTTGTGGGCCTTTGAGATGAAGTTCGAGACCTGTGTCCTTTTGACAACAAACAGCTTTTCACCATGAAATCGGCAGATGAGGAAGGAGACCTGTATACTCTATCACCTCAGTTGGAGTTAGAAGAAGCCTTCAAGCTTCCTGAGCTAAACAAGGATTCTGAACTCTTAATTCACACGTTGCCTTGTGTACCAGAACATCCTGAAAAGCCTTGTCTAGGAGAAGATAAATCCATCTACCACAGAGGTGCACAGCTCTGAACAAAGTTTTATTGTGCAAATGGCCACTTTTCAAGCCAAACATTTCAGCAGGTGCACTCATTGTGCTGTATGCACAAACCAAACAAGGGGACTGCTTTGATAAGAAGTGCCACACATTTGTCACAACTGAATGTGGACAGCACTCTTTGCCACCAGAACCCATGATGCCAATGGATCAAACATCCATGGCTTCAGACCTCGCACACAGTGTCATTCCATATAATCCTTCAAGTCATGATTCTGGACCAAGCTGGTGAAGAAAAGGAGGCAGTGAACACCACAGCAAGTGGAAAGTTTCATCCAGTTTAGGTCTTCAGGTAATAGGGAGAGAATGCTATGTGAAAGTACTATTGGTTCAATTAAAAAAAACAGATTGTATTTATTCAGTGAAAGTTGTGAAAAAAGAACTTGTCAGTATTGATTGGGTACAGACAGAGAAGCATGTATTGGAGAAGGCATCTAATCACCCTTTTCTTGTTGGACTGCATTCTTGCTTTCAGATAGAAAGCAGACTGTTCTTTCTTCTAGACTATGAAAATGGAGATGATCTAATGTAGAAATTGCTAAGTGATTCAGTAGTTTCTTATATGCATTCATTCACACATGATGTGTACCCACATGCTATATATAAATACATAAACTACTAAATCACCCAGCAATTTCAACCATAGTGACACCAACCCCTGGTTTATATCCATCTCCCAACTGCAAGATCAAGGTAATTACAGGACCTCCAAGGTCACTCCCAGCTGGACAGTGCTCTAGATCACAGAGCAGCTCATCAGCCATGGCATGCATTACCAGAAGCAGCATGATGTCCTTCCGGCGAACTGACCACAGCCTCAGAGTCCAATCCCGGGCAGCAGAGAGCAGCCACCTCCCATCACGGCTCCAGCTGATGGAGCTCACAGCTCCGTCATGACCTAACCAACACAAGGAGAGAGGACCAAAGGTGTTATCTGTCTGCACTTTTCTCAAGGAGTAAATAACACGTATGGCATTTCCCAGCTACTTTCAAGCTATAGTGACACCAACAGAACCACAGCCCCATGAGACTTTACTCAAGAGGTTTAATCAACATGGCTCCTTAGGAGGTGTTTCTTAAACCTCACATTTCTTAAAATATGAAGTTCAAAATCATGTGTGCATGTGTGAACATGTGCTTTAAAAAAGGAACAGTATAAAATACAGTAGCAGAAAACAGTACAGAGGACTTCAAGTTAATTTATCAGTCTTTTAAAGAACTCCTTTTCTTTTATTATAATGGAGAAAGGATTCCCTGAGTGTACTCACATATAGACTACCACCATCATATGGATGTTATGGGAGCTGGTTTCCGGGCACTCACTCTGGCTCTATGCTATGACACAGGTGTGGTATGGCCCAAGGACCCCAACAGTTTCCACTCACCTTTCGAGCTTTTCTGTCTAGCATTCCTCCCTCCATCTGCACCCACCCTGTTTTGGGTTGGGGACATGTGGCCTTGGCCCCAACCCTGTCCTGTCCTCATAGTCTCTCAGAAGGGCCTTGAGCCAAGGGAGGCCAGCCTGATGCAATGTGCTCACATGCCACCACTCAAGACCTCTGAGGAGCAGGAGAGGCAGGAACAGAAGGCAGAGATGGTGTTTTGAAAGATCTACCTAGGCCTAGAGTGTTGAAGCGACAGCAGCTGGGGTGAAAGGGTGTGTATGGATCACTGCCAGATGGCCACTGACCCTAGACTTGCTAAGCTATTCCACCTTAGCCCAGACCTAGGCACTGGATGACGAAAACCTCAGAGGGCATGGAGCTCGCCACTGCAGGGCCCTCTGCCTGACAGTCACACATGATCACGCACATATCACCGTATCACATCTGTCAGAAAACCACTGAAATACAAATGGACAAATCAGGGGAGGAAATAAATAGATAACTAGAAAAAAAAAGAAAAAGACTAAAATCCACTGAGCAGAATATCATCCATAGCTTTGCTGCCCTCTGGTGCACGGCTGTGGCCTCTTCGATAATGTGCAAGCCCAGTGGAAGGACGCTGGAGGTCCCCATCTGGGCTGCTGGGCTAGCAGTGAGAGGCAAGACTTGCTGGAGCCGGCATCCACAACAGCCTCACTGAGAATCAGCCATGTCTCCTTGCCCTCCTGTCCGCTCTCTGACCTCCATGGCAACTCCATGGCCAGCTGTGTTGCTCGCTGCCATCCCACACCACACTGGGATGCTCGTGCCCATCTCCAAGAAGAGACCTGCAGTCGCTCCCCCAGCTCTGCCCTCTCAAGCCGATGGTGACTGCTGGGCTGGAACAATCTCTAGTTCTTAGTTCTCTCACTTCATAGCCTCCGCTACCCACCCAGACAACACTGCCTCGAGAGGAAGGCAGGTGCAAGCCTGAGCAATGCAGAAACTCAGGTGGGTTCCCTGCACTTGCCCTGGCACCACAGGGTGGGAGCCTGCCATTTCTTCATCACATGCAGAGAGTCGGGGACTGACTTCCTCCACTCCCAGCACAGGAGTGACAAAGTTGCCCCACTGGAAGTGGACTCCCCCTCTCCCAAGCCCAGGACACTCGATGGCATGCCCCCCATGGTGTGCCACAGGCATGTCCTGGAAAGTGGAAAGGGCTGCCTGGGGCATGCTCCACCTCCCACTAAGTGGGTCGCCCACGTGGGCCCACATCAGGCCCCTTCACCTCCTCTCTTCTGATTTTTTGTCATTAAATGTATTGTCCAAAGATGTCTCTCCTTGCCAGAACTCAACATACTTCTGCTGTAATGACTTCTTCTCTGTAGTATGTGTGGGGCCTGGATAAACTTCAGATAGAGAACGAAGAGGACTCCAAAATTTGGGTAAGGAGCACTGGGACAACTGGTGAAGTGTGTGGGACAGACACAGAACTCTGAAGGGAGCCCCATGTGTGACGCCCATGCACAGAGAAGGGGTGAGTGGCAGGGTGCAGGCAGGCAGGGACCTGAGGCCAGCAAGCAGGGTGCTCTGGTTTAGTGTAACTCTGTGTAAAGATTACTTGTTATTCTACTCCACAGTCTGTAGTGACATCTTGGTTGGGGTTCAGCTTCCAAAATGCCTGACTTGGACCTGCTGCTGCAGCCCACCTACCTAGCAGAAAGCCTCAAGGACATGCACGTACCTGTCCAGAACTTACTCTGCTAAAGCATGGTGGCTCTCACCTGGAAGCCCAGCACTTGGGAGGCTGAGACAGGAGGATCGCCACCAATTTGAAGCCAGCCTGGGCTACATAGTGAGTTCAAGGTCAGCCTGAACTGCATAGAGAGACCCTATCTCAAAAAAAAAAAAAAAGAACTGGCTCTGTCCCGGCATACACAAGGTCATCAGTGGAACTGAGCACTCAGGATTCTTGTAGGAGATGAAAATTTCTTGTGGAGCACATTCTGAATTCTAAATCACAGACATAAACTCCCTCATCAAATTAAGTGTGATCATCACTCGTATTTTTCAAACTGTGCAATAGGACTGAGAGCCTGGAGTGCTGCAGGAGGGGACTGCACTCTATGATCGTCTCCCTCAATGATGAAACACAAACACCCACTTTCCTGTTCTTTGGACATATGCGGAGACAAAATCACACCGCCAAACCTTACTCCATGAACAATAACAAGGAGATACACAGAGGAGAATGAGGAACCAAGATAGCCACAGCAGCAAGCACTCTTGTCCCTGAGTTTCTGGGGTTTTTGTGTGTTGGGGGTGGGAGGTACTGGGGACTCGACCCAAGGCCTTTGTATGGAGATACAACCTCAGCTCCTTTTTAATTTTTATTTTGAGACAGCATCTTGCTACATAACTAAATTGCTCGGGCTGGGCTTGAACATGTGACCCTCCTGCCTCAGCCTCTCAGAGTGTTGCCCCACAACACATGGCTTAAAAATGAGTTCATCTACTCCATCTTAATTCAGCGAGAAGCCCTTTTCCAATAAGATACATATAGAAATGCCCACAATCCACATAAGGCCCATTTATGCCAAATGTTCAGCAACAGAAAGACACCCATTCTGTGGTTGCCCTGTCTTCCATGGGTGACTTTCAGGAGGACCGTGGAGGAGAAGAGAATGGAGGGAATTTTGTGAGCTGAGGGCCATGTACAGGAAAGAATGAAGATGCTGTAGGTAAGAGTGGTGTGCAATGATCAGGAGAAGCAGGCTGTGCTGCAAAGCATCGCGGAAAGATAGCGATGGCTCTACCAGACTCTCAGCACCTCCCTGGACACTGCTGGGAGCCTGGTGCAGATGAGGCAGCACAGGCTGAGTAAGCTGGACAAGTAGGCAGCGTGCGTCCACCCATGTGCACCGTGACTTGCTATCCCTTCCCATATCTGGCGGATTTCAATAATGCAGACTCTGGAAAGAAATTACTCACTCAAGTACATGGACGAAATTTTTGGACTCATTTCTCTTTTGCTTTGTTGTAGTTGGGGGTTTGGGATTTTTTTATTACTTCTTTTTTTCTTTATTCCTTTGTTTTGTTCTTTGTTATTTCTTCTTTTTCTTTTTGCTCTTTTCTGTTACTTTAATCTAATCCTATTGATTTTCTTTTACTTAATTAGATCCTTTGTCTCACTTTTCTTGCCTCCTTCTCATCTTCCTTTTATTTTCAAATTTGACATCTTTTCCACTTTTCCATCTTTTTCCATAGTTTTCCACTTTCCTATCCCCTCTACTTGTATTAGCATTAATATTAAGCATTATTTATCTTTAACTGTTTAGATTAATACTTACACTATTATTGTTGAATTTTTTTCTATTGTTAATGACAGTAGAGTTGTTGCAGTTACAGATATTTACTGTATGTCAAAATTTGGTTTGTTCTGTGTCTACATTATTATTGCAGATTTCTATTATCAAGAGTAGTACAGTGTTATCTTTTATTGGTTCTTATGGTATGTCAATATCCTGTTGGTCTTTGCCTCTATTATTGCTGCTGTTTTCTTTGCTATTCCCAACGATGGCACAGATGGTGCTATTAATTAAGTCAATATCTGGTTTGTCTTTGTGTCACCAACATTACCGCAGTTATTGTCCAGGGAACTGAGTGCTGGGAGAATTATAATGGATCCATCCCTCACCAAAGTAATGAAGGTGGTTGGATTTTCGTACAGAAGCAAAAGCCTACAGTTAGCCAGGCCCAAAGCACATCACTGGAATGCAAACACTAAAAATATCTCCATGTAGCAACAAAGTCTTTCCATCATAATTGATCTTTAACCCTCAGCACAAAAAAGCAATAGAAACATGAGGAAACAAATCAATCAAATTCCCGCAAAACCCTCAACTCCTCCAAAGCTGATCTATGAGACATTGATGGAAAGGAAATCAGAAGTCAAACAGCTGAACTATATGAAGTGACAGAAAGGAAAATAACAACAATGAACCAGATCAATACAGTGCTTAGTGAGCTCAAAGATGATAAAACTAAATACGCATGGACTTAATTTAAAAAAAAGGCTAGTGAACTTAAAGAAGACACTAATAAAAAGCTAGCTGAGCTACACAAAATGATAAAAACATGAATGACTAGTTTTACAAGGAATTAGAGTCCATAAAAAGTTATCAAACAGAAATCTAGGATATAAAAATTGTATTGAAAGTATGGGCAGCAGATGTACCCAATATGAGGAGAAAGTGTCACAAGTAGAAGATAGGGCTGATGCAGGCAACTGTAAACTCAGAAATACCTTGGAAACAACAACACGTCATGGAAAATGGATCCAGGAGCTGCTGGATGATGCAAAGAAGATTAATCTAAGATTAATTAGAATTAGTAAAAAAAAATCAGAAGATAGCATGAGTGACATGAAAACTCAGTTTACAGAAATCAGAAAAAAATATTCCAAGTATGGGAAGGGAATTTAACATACAGATAAGCAAAGGATATAGAACCCCAAACAGCCACCATCAGAAAAGAATTTCTCCACAACACATTACAACCAAAAGCTAAAACTTATCAAAAGAGCCAAAGAAGGTCATTACATATTGGTTAAAAGAACTATTCAATGGGAGAGATAACAATTATGAATATATATGCACCAAAAACAGGCATGTCCAGCTTCATAGAACACACAGCATAGAACATAAAGGAAAACATCAAAGCAATTATAGTGGGGGACCTCAATACCCCACTATCATAAATAGGTAGATCAACTAGAAAAAATAAATAAATAAATGATCAGAGTTGCACCACATCTTCAAACAAATTGACTTAATAGATATCTGGAGTGTTCAACAACAGAATACCAACAACAGAATACACATTCTTTATAGCAGAACATAGAACTTTCTCCAAAATAGACCAGTACTATCCCATAAATCATGCTTAAGTAAATGCAAAAGAATCAAAATTATCCTATACATCTTACCATATTACAGGGCAATGAAGCTATAAATCAACAGGAAAAGGAACCACAAAAATTATACAAACACATAGAGATTAAACAACATACTTCTGAATAATCAATGGATCTCTGAAGAAATCAAGGAAGAAATTACACAGTTCCTAAAATCAAATACTAAAGCCAATACAATATATCAGAGCCTATGAGACATAATGAAAGTAGTCCTTAGACAGAAGTTTATCACGGTGAATGCCCTCATCAGGAAAATGAAAAGAGCATAACTAAATAATCTAACGATGCACTTCAAGGTCCTAGAAAATCAAGAACAACACAAATCTGAAGGTAGTATAAGGAAAGAAATTATAAAAATCAGAGCAGAAATAAATGAAATGAGACTAAAATAATGCAAAGAATCAATGAATCAAAGAACTGCTTCTCCACTAGAATAAACAAAATAAACAAATCCTTAGTCAATCTTGCCAAAAGAAAGAAAGGAAAAACCATTATCAATGCAACTACAAATGTACAAGGCAAGATCACAATGGACACTGCCAAAATCCAGAAGCTTATTAATAACTACTTCAAAACCTTTACTCTGATAAACTGGAGAATCCAGAAGAAACAGGTATGTTGCTAGATACAGAACTACCAAAACTGAAGCAAGATTCAAAAACCCTGAATAACCTAACAACAGGCAATGAAATTGAGGCAGTAATTTTTTTTAAAGTATCAATCTTAAAAAGTCCAGGACCAGATGGGTTTACCACTGAATTCTACAAAAACTTCAGGGAAGATCTAATGCCAATACTCCTCAAACTCTTTAATGAAATTGAAAAGGAAGGAGTACTGCCAAACTCATTCCTGAAGCTAGTATCACCTTAATTATCAAACCACAAAAGGACTCAACAATAACAACAACAACAACAAAAAGAAAGAAAATGGCAGGTTAATGTCCTTAATGAGCGAGGCTGCAAAAATTGTAAACAGTATACTGGCAAACAGAATGGAACATATCACAAAAAAAAAAAAAATCATGTACCATGACCAAGTGGGCTTCATCTCAGGCACACAAGGATGGTTCAATACCTGCAAATCAATGAACATAATACATCACATAAATAGAAGCAAGAACAAAATTATATAATCATCTCAACAGATGTAAAAAAGGCCTTTGAAAAAACACCCATTCATGATAAAAAAATTCTGAAGAAAACCAGTATAGATGGACCTCACCTCAAACTGATAAAAACCATTTATGACCAACCTGCCAATATCATATTGAATGGGGATAAACTAAAAGGTTTGGCTCTAAAATCTGGAACAACACAAAGATGTCCACCATTTCCATTCTTGTTCAATACAGTAGTGAAAACTTTAGCCTAATCAATCAGGCAAGAGAAAGAAATGAAAGAAATATATATAAGAAAGGAAGAAGTCAAACTGTCCTTATTCACAGACAAACCTTTACATAGAACACCCAGAAGAGTCCACCAATATATTTTTAGAACTAATAAACAAATTCAGTAAAAAAAAAAAGGCTGAGTAAAAAAATCAGCACACAAAAATCAATAGCATTTCCTTACACCAATGATGACCCCACTGAGAAAGAAATTAGGAAAAAAAATACCATTTACAATAGCTTCAAGAAAAACTAAATACTTAAGAATTTTTTAAGTAAAAATATACACTGAAAAGATTGATCACAATTATATAACACAGGGGGAAAAAATGAACCTAACAAAGGAAGTGAAAGACCTTTATAATAAAACTATAGAATTATGAAAAGGAGCTCAAAGAGGACATGAGAAAACAGAAAGATATCCCCTGTTCCTGGATAGGTAGAATGAATTTTGTCAAAACGGACACACTTCTAAAAGTGATATATAGATTTAAATGTAATTCCAATAAAATACTAATGGCATTCGTCACAGAATGAGAAAAAACAGTTCTAAAAATTATGTAGAACTAGAAGAGACCCATAATAGTAAAAGCAAGCCTAGGAAACAAAAGCAAAGGGAAGATTCACAATCCAAGATCTCAAATTATATTACAATGATCAACACCACATGATGATGGTGTATAAGAGACATGCAGATGAAGACCACAGAACAGAGAATGCACAAACGATGCCAGATACATTCAGCCACCTAATCTTTGACAAAGGGACCAAAAACATATGCTGGAGGAAGAGTCCCTTGAAAACACAGTGCTAGGTAAACTTGCTGCACATGTAAATAAATGTATAAATATATATATGCGATTATATATATGCAAAAGATTAAATCTAGAACCATCTCTCTCATTGTGTATTAAAGAAAAATCAAAATGGATCATAAATTTAAATATTCACAAAAAACAATCTGATGGAAAGAAGACTGTAGGCAAGGACTTTCTGAACAAAACCCTAATTGCAGAAAAAAATAACATTCATAATCACCAAATGGGATCATATCAATTTCTAAAGCTTCTGCACAGCAAAGGAAGCAAGCAACACAGTGAAGCGATAACATGAACAAAGGGAAAAAATACTTGCCAGCTATTTCTTGGACAGAGATTAATATCTAAGATACATAAAAGCTCAAAAAATTAAGAATCCCCCCCAAAATATTAGTCAAAAAAGTGGCAACTGAAATGAACTGACACTTTTCAGAGAAAAAGGACAAATGGCCAACAAATACATGAAAAAATGCACAACATCTCTGGCCATTACAGAAATGCAAATTAAAGCCACACTGAGAATCTCTCTTACTCTAGAAAGAATAGCTCTATCATCAAGAAATCAAATAATAATAAATACATAAATCCCAGCAGAATTGTGGGGGAAAAGGAACCCCTATACACTGTTGGTGAAACATAAACAAATACAGCCACTGTGGAAATCATTTATGGAGATTCCTCAACAAACTAAAACTAGAAATTCCATTTTGGCCCAGCTATTTCCCTTTTAGGTATCTTCCTGAAAGAATTAAAATAGAATATTACAGAGATAAATGCATACTCATATTTAGAGCAGCACAACGCATAACAGCTAAATCTTGGAAGCAGCCTATATGTCCATCGACAGGTAAATGGATAAAGAAAATGTGGTATTTATACATACGGAGTACTACTCTGTCATAAAACAGAATAAATTTTTGTCATTTGTAGAAGAATGGATGCACCTTGAGACCATAATGTTAAGTGAAATGAATCAGACACACAAGCTTAAATATCACATTTTCTCTTACATAAGAAACCCAAGGTCCAAGTAACTTAAAAAGCAAAAGAAAAGATGTACAATAGGAAACAAGGAGATAGATAGTTTACAAATGAGAAGGGAATGAAGAGATGGAGGGAAGGGATATAAGATGGGAGAGGAGAGAAGGGGAAGTAAAAAGACTCAAGTTGCTATGTACATGCACCAATTTTCACTATGAATGTAACCACTATGTGCTGCAAACCTGTAAGAATTAAGTAAAAAAAGATTAAGAAATATAAAAACAACAGGAAATATAATCCATAATCCCATCACCATAAGAAAAATAAATAAATATTTTTGGAACATGTTAAGATTCCATTTCTACCACCTGCGATTCCCAGCCGCTGGGCCCTGGCTGTGATGGCGGCTGTGATTTTGTCTCACACAGTGCATACGCTCTGCTTAGCACAAGGGCTCAGTGCTGTGGGGACCAGCAGCACACATTGTTCTATGTCCCCCAACCCAAGCCTCAGCTCTTTGCTGTGGTTTGAGGAAGGAAACACAGTGCACTTAGCTGGGACAACCAGAACGCCTGAGGCCAACCTTAAACTCAAGGATCAGGACACATTTTACCTGAGAAAGCAGCAGGTGTTCCACTAAAGTTGGCATCAAAAATCAGGGAGAGATGGTTGGCTAAGCCACAGGTCAACCACTGTCCATTTCCTGTTTAAAAAAACATAAAAACTCTTGGGGTTGGGGATTTAGTTCAGTGGTAGAGCACTTGCCTAGCAAGTGCAAGGCCCTGAATTTGATCCCCAGCCCCATAAATAAATAAATACAAACAAACAAACTCTTATAGAATCCTAACTGATGGGAGTCCCACTTATAAGTCCACAGGCAAGGTGGAGAACTGTTAGGTAGCTTGATGTTCATTTTCTTAGGTAGGGAGAGATCTGAACCAGCCACCAGCAAGGCTCACTAGCTCTCTAAAACACCCACCACCCTGCATGGAGGGCCTGCCAGGTACCAAGCACCATGTCACCCCTCAGAAGGACCTCATGCCACCTACTCAAAACATCAGAAGGCAGCTGCCACCATTACTGTTGCTACCGTCTATTCAGAGAACTGGAACAAAAGGGTTAGAGTTGAGCCTCAGGCTGCAGGTCTGATGCACAGCTAGAACTGAGCCAGAGCACCCTCCGCCCAGCATGCCCACCCCGTCCTCCATGGAACATCCTGTTCCACATCAACAGATTAAGAGGCTTATTCAGCCATGCAGTGGTTTCCCTAAAATGGGACAGAAACAAAAATTAGATTTACTCAGACTTGTAACTCTATACCAATGTGCTCACCTGTGGAAGGAAACAGAAGGCAAAGGCACCACATAGCTGTCAGAAAACCTCATTTCTGAGAAAAGAGTTTACGGTAGAACTACCTAGACCAGTGATGGCAAACCTTTCAGAGCTTTCAATGCTAACAAACAGCCAGCTGCGGCACATGTGCCAGAGGTTTGCCATCACCAACCTAGACAAAGCTGCAGGCACCCTCACAGGCTGCCTCTTAACTTCTCTGAAACATTAATAAGAAAAAATGCTGAGATCCTGGAAAAAATGGTTGAACAAGGCATAAGATACACTTGAGAATAGAGCAGTTACTGAGAAAGTCAAGAAACACTCATCCCTGAGGGCCACGGCCTAGCCGAGGGTCTGTCAAGAAGAGGATGTGGCTCGCAGGCCAGCACACTGCCTCCTCATGAACCACAGCCGCGTCTCTGAGGGAACACGACAACTCCGCTGACCCTGTCCTAGAGGAGCTTGTGTGTGGTGAGATCGTGCACGTGGAGAGCTGGGGATGTGTCTTGGGTAAGCAATGCTGGAGCAGTTCTGCAACTACCCTGGTGGCACCAAGGGCAGACAGAGCATCACTCTGCTTGGGATTCACACTTCACTGTGCAACTTCAAGTTCTAAATTAAAAACAAATTCATGATAGGAGAGTGGACAGAATGAGACAGGAGCAGCGCCCTCGAGCTCACCTACCTGAGTACTGGATGCAGGTCACAGCAGCTGGCTCTTGGGCCACAGTCACCTGCTTGCTCAGTGTGCTTGGCAGAGAATTCTCCAAAGGATATTCCTCACTTTATGACAGATCAGATAATAAAACCAAGAGAGGATTACAAGTGAGATATTAGAAATAAAAATAAACAACATTTGCCCCTACATGCATGTAAAATTTTATTCCATTAATCCTGAAAATACAAACTCTTACATTCAAATTTGTGCAATAACTCTTTGCAATAGACTTACATTCTGAAAGGCGTACCATCATGCATGATGTGACAGTGAGCTTATGTTCTGAGAAATGCAATATTCGACAATTTTTGACACTGGGTGAATGTTGTGGACTAGACCATGCTTACGCACACTGAGAGGCACAGCTGACTACACACCTAGACACATGATACAGACAGCGATAAGACAACCTTTGCTCCCAGGCCCGTGATGAACAAAACGTGTGATTAGCTCACATCCAACCAAGACATGCAGCGAACATGAGGCTACTCCCAGTGCAAATGGTGGATTCCTCCACAATAAAATGTATTTAGTAAGTAGAAGTACACTGTAAAATAACAAGTCTTAGTAGGGCAAATACATAAACCAGTAACAGTGTGTGTTATGAACTCATCATTATCGAGTACAACATATGTTCATAATCAGACATAATCAGACATGCTGTATTTGCATGTGCCAGGTGGTGCAGTGGAGGAATAATGCCCTGTGCTACAATGCTGCCCATTTTATAATAAAGCATTGAATAATTTGTGTAATTTATTGAATTCTTTCATCCAAAACATGCTGACCACACAGCACACTGAGGGCACTGGCTGCTCCCACTGTGATCACGGGGCTGACCGGGAGCTGCAGCTCAGTGCCACTGCCCAGCATCATGAGAGAGGACTGTGCTGCATATCACAAGGCCAGGAAACATCAGAACTCAAAATCTGAAGTAGGTTTCTACTGAGTATGTTTCTCCTTGAACCATCATAAAGTTGAAAAATCACAAGCAACCACACATCAGGAACCATCTATATTCAAATAATCTACACCCAACCTATATTCACTGTGGAAATAATGACATTCTTAAGTTTCTAAAACTAGGAATCACATTCTTAGTTTCTAAAACTAGGAATCACATTCTGTTTCTAAAACAAACCAAGGAAGGCTAAAGAGTGGTGGAAGACTAAGGCTAAAATCCAGGGCACTGAAAAGAAGGTACAGCTCCAATCCCACAGGACTGCAGGCACGGTGCTTACAGCCCATCTACCAAAGCAAAGCTCCTCCTGTGGACTCCTGCGGGCCGTGGCCCCACCCAAGGCCACAGAGGGACCTGGAAGGCTCACGCTCCTCATCACACAAGTGTGACCTGTGTGCCCTTTGGCCATCCTGGTGCTGACACTGTGCCCTGGGTATGAAACTGCGAAGAGGAAGGGATCCTGGAACAACACTTCTTAGGCTTTTGGAATATACAGCTAAGTTTAGAGGAGATCTGCAGGACAACAGTCAGCAGAATCAATAATAAGTTATTTTTGGAGATGTTTGCTTTTGCCATTGTATCCCCTCTGCTCTGATAAGACTGCTTAAACTAGGTTGACATGTGTCATGTAATAAGCCATCCCACTTTTTTCCTGTCCCTTGACCAAAACTCTTATACAAAAATGTTGCAAGTGCTTCTTTTTACATCTTCATTTTTATATTGTTGAGTTACAAATAAATAACTGAAGAGGTCTCAGCTCGGGACTTTTTCTCCAAGGCTCTCTTATGTGGAAGAGGCAGCCCCTCCAAGTTTCCAGTGATTAAACTAAATCTCATCTCTGAGTAATCTGTTTCATCCTCTGCACATTCAGAGTTGCACACTGTGACAAGTGGCACCCAACATGGGGCACAAACTCCTGTACGAGACAAAGAAACAGTGACACAGCACTGTGAGGTACAAATCAGCATAGAGAAGCAGCCTCCCAAAGCCCAAAAGAGAACAAGGACGTCCAACTCTCCATTTTGGTCTCCGTAGGGGAGACACAGACGGCCGTGGAATAGCTTGGAACATCTCGGTGAGGTCACAGCCTAGTCTTTTTAACCCAGAAGCATCACTGTCCAATTGCTTACTGAGCAGGGGCAGTGTTTCTTTACATTCTCTTTCATTTATCTTTTGCTTTCATCCTCTCACTTGTGTTACTATCATGGGTTCACCTAGAGGTTTCTCAGCTATCCAATTATTAGGTGCATGGGGACAATTTGTTTCTCATTTTGCTCTTTTACTTTCATTTCTCTTGCTTTGCCTATGATACACGTCAAACTTTAAAGGAAAGAAAACAACTTTTATGCAACATTTACAATGTCTCTTAAAAACATCTGAACAAAAAAATGAAAAATAAAAAAGAGGAAACAAAAATAAAAAAGAAAAAGACTAAAGCAAATAAAAGTGAAGCCAGTAAAGTATTCTAAACTGGGGAAACCTTATAAAAAAAAAAAAAAAGAAAAATTCCAATCAGTATTTTTAATATTTTTACAAAGGCCGAAAGACACCATAGCAAATACATCTGAGAGTGCACTCTGACTAAAACACTGAACTGCTTTGTTTGAGCTCAACAATTTCTTTTTGACTCTTTTGAAATTTCCATTAAGTAACTATGTAAGTTTTCAGAAAAAGCCTTATCTCGAATGCCCATTTTTGGGTGGCCTGCTTTACCTGGAGTTTCATGGCAAAGAAGCCATAAAACAACCAAAATTGCTGTCCCAAGGTCCCTTCATCTTTATGGACACACTGCGATCACTCCTTCAGCCCAAGTCTCACCACATAAAACTGGCTGCCAATCATGGCCGTTACAGAAACAACAGCAAAAAGCACCAGGCATACCATAAACAGGCAAAAATAATAGTTACAATATCCAAGTATACTGTTCTAAACATTGGGACCATTCATTAAACCACTGCTGTTCAGTAAGTTCTGGGGAGGCTGTCTGTCTCCAGCAAGACCTCGTTATCCTTCCACACCACACTGCAGGTGTTTGGGCAGGTCCTCTCACCATTGCCACTGTGGATCCTCACCATCTCTCCTCACCTCCCAGTGCCCACCAGAGTCAAGACCACTGTTACAGTTGTGTCTACATGTCCCACCAAAGCCTCACATGGTCATAGGTAGGGCTTTTCAAAGGTGGCTGGAACTAGGGCATGTGGTACTGGGATTAAGGGTGTGTGATTACTTAGTTCATTTTGGTTTGGATAATGGGAGGGCCTACCCTAGGCTATTTCCTCAGTTTAGCTATTGTGAATTGTGCTACAGTAAACATGCGTATGCAGGTATTGCTATAGTTTGCTGATTTTATGAATAGATAAAGAAAATGTGGTATATATACACAATGGAATATTATTCAGTCATAAAGGAGAATGTAATTGGATCATTTGCAGAAAGATGGATGGAACTGGAGATCATTGTGTTAAGTAAAACAAGATACACTCAGAAAGACAATATTGCATGTTTTCTCTCATACATAAAATCTAAAATTTTTTAATTAAAAACGGGAGATGACAGGAAAATAGAAGTGAGACTATTAGAGAAGGGGATCAGAGGAAAAAGGAAGGCAAAGAAAAGGTGGTAATAGGGGTGAAAGGATCAAAATATGTTATATGCACATACTAATATGCCAAAAACAAAATCTATTATTCTATATAACTAATATGCACTAGTAAAACTTTAAAACAGTGAAATACAGATGGCTAACAATTTGTATTAGCCATATGAAAAATTCTCCATATCATTAGCCATCGGGGAAATGCAAATAAAAACTACAATGAGACACCATCTCACTCCTTTTAGAATGATTATCTTCAAAAAAAAAAAAAAAACAAACCTAACAAATGCTGGTAAGTATGTGGAGAAAAGAAACTTGTATGCACTCTTCATGGCAAACTTAGTATAGCCATCATGGAGGCCAGCATGGAAGTTCCTCAAAAATTAAAAATAGATCTAGCCTATGATCCAGCTAAGCCCCTTCTGGGTACATATCCGGAGAAAATGAAATCGGTGTACCAAAATGATACATGCATGCTTATACACTATTCAATATAGTTAAACAAGTCAGCCTGTATGCCCACTGACAAAAAAATGAATGAAGAAAATATGGTATATATACACAGTGGAGTACCAGTCATCTATAAAGAAGAATAAAAATCATTTGCAGAAAAATGAATTGGAGGACACTGTTTTAAGTTAAATAATCCAGATACAGAAATCCAAATACTGCATGTTCTCTCTCATATGCAGAAGTTTAAAGAAAAAGTTTACATGGACTAGTGATTGTTAAAAATCAGGAGAAGAGTGAAAAGAAAAGATAAAGAGAGGATGGAGTTGGATCAGTGCAAACTGTAGGCACGTATTGCAATATCACACTGCACCATATTCATGTGTAAAATTAACATGTTAATAAAAAAGTCAATGTTCCATTAAGCATTTCTGTAAATGTACTGATTGTCCAATCTCTGATAAGACGGACATAAAAATGAGCGTTCAGATCAGTAGACCCAAATCTCTTTTTCCATGACATAATCTTAAATTCCAGCACTGGATGGAGGCCAACAGGGCCTCCAGACTCTTTCCTGTATAGACACTTGGGCCAGCATCTGAAGAAGCACCTATTCACACAGAGTTAGGGCTCCCTGCAGACCAGAAGGGAGACCTTCAAAATTCACTTCAAAGGCACACAATAGATTGCATACCGTTTATAACTGTTCTTGCATTTTGAAGATCTTTTGCCCTCATTCCTGATGTTAGTCTTTGGTGAAAACATAGTTACACTGTGGAAAGAAAACTTTTATATTACTCTCAAAGATTAAGATTCTAAATTTCCTAAAAGATCTATCGCCTAAGCATGGTGGTGCATGCTTGTAATCCTAGCTACACAGAGGCAGAAGAATCACAAGTTCAAGGTCGGCCTGAACAACTTAGACACTGTCTCAAAATTAGAAAAAATGTTGAAAGGGCTGAGGATGTAACTTAGTGGTAAAGCACTTACCTAGTATGCACCAGGGCCTGGGTACAATTCCCATCTCCATCCTTCCCTTTATCCTTCTCCCCATCTCTATCTATCCATCTATATCTCTAGGCCTTTCTGTATCACTCCATATCTCCAGCCATCCATCCCTTCTTCTACCCACCTATCATCCATTTCTCCTTTCATGCTTTATACATTTCTCTACCCATCCGCCATTCATTCATAAGTGTCTTATGAGAAGATTCAAGGTGTAGGCAATGGGGTCTAAAGAATAGACAGCAAGTAAAACACAGTCATAGTGGCCATTAGTCAAGTCAAAGAGTAAAAATGATGCAGAGAAGGACTGAGAGGGATGATGAAGGTTGTGGTTACATGCAGAGCATCCTAGTAAAACTTTAAAAAGGAGAAATACAAATGGCTAAAAATTTATATTAGCCATAATGAAAAATTCTCCATAACATTAGCCATTGGAGGAAGCCTGAGCAGAGCCCTGGGACTGGAGCTGGAGGTGGGGCAGGGGAAGGCAGATGGAAGGCAAAGTACTGCCAGAGCCCAGTGAGGACAGCCTGGAGAGCCTACGGAAGGGGCTAAGGGTCAAAGTCCAGGGACCCCATTAGAGTGTCCAGGTAACAGAGCAGCTTTGGTCACTATATCAAGGGCACAAAAATATCTAGGACTTGGGGTAGGAACAGGATGGTGTATCCACATTTTATAAAGAGAAGAGGATCTTCTTTTGAGGCATTCAAGGCCCATGAAGGATGAGGGAATCCCAGGACTTTGCTGCAGCTCCCCTATCATGCTGTTTTTATTTCTTTGTCTGTGAACAACTTCACACAATCAGACTCGGCGCCCCCGGTTTTAAGCATCCTGAATTGTAAGTTTCCACTGTTAAAGCAAAGCTGTGTTCTAAGAAAGGACATTGTGGTGAGGCCTCAGTGGGCTACAGCATTTTAAACCATCATCACTCTCTCTTGCTCTCACATCCCAGCAACTTCTTACCCAGCAGAATCCACCCCATCACCTGACAGAGACTCGACGAGCTGAACAGAGGCCAGTTACATACCACTGTAAGTATTCAACGAACATTTGCTGCTGCAATTGCTGCCACTGCAGTGACTGTGACATTCTAAGGTCTAATCCATCACATTATAACTCCTGTTTATACCTCTGTCTCCCCTCTCTACAGGGTGATTCCTGAGGACACATGTATGTTCACATCTATACCCCGCGTTAAACACCTCCACAACATGAATGCCCACACTCACTGAGGTGCTGTTGCATATCCAGAAGACCTGACCTCAGTGTGGAAAACCACAGGCTTGTCCTCTGTGACTTTCCGCATGGCTGCTGAAACAGTTTCAAAGAAGCAGAAAGCATTTAATACTACAATTTCATGACAAGCACAAGAAAATAGCCTTTTCAAAGCAAAAAACGTCACACACCAAAAAAATGAGTTTCTGACCTATGAAATTAAAAGGTTCCAACCAAAGTTAAACTGGCCCATGCCAGCCAAGAAAGATTAAATAAAGGAAATCAGAATACAAAAAAGGAAGTCCCACACAATTTTCTCTCGTTCTTTAAATTATCCTACACTGAGCATGTCTGACACTGTATTTCCCATCCCCATGGATGGCACCATGCTGACTACAGGGCCAACGGTGGGGAACAAGGTGGAACAAGCCATGGCTCAGGGTCACAGAGAAGAGCCACCCTGGCGGTCAGTGAGGATCACAGCCTCTCTAGGCAGAGGGGCCTGTCGAAGCTACTCATGAGAACTGCTGAACATGTGTAGGACTACAAAGATAAGCTACTGACAGTTACATCGGTGGGTTCTAATGGAAATGAAACTCACCCAGCCTTCAACAGGAACATTTCCCATAGTATGCCCAATGAATAAAATGCCTGCTATCACATGAACTTATCACAGATACTTATGAATCTCAAAAATGCTTGTGGAATTAGTTTTGGCATAAACTCAATACTTGATCTTTCAGATGAATGTTCTATACAACACTAGAAAGTAGCTTTAAAAATGGATAATTGCATAATATTGAGTGATTCTAAAAACAGTACTTTTAGAAAAGATAAGGGGTACTATTTCTGACACTATTTTAACCTTGATCCCCTGAGCCATGTCCCCATTGACATCACGTGACCATACAGAGCAGAGTGCACAGTGCACACCTCACACGGGTCAGGGTCCACGCCAAGCACCAGCGTGGCTTTGTGAGCTCCAGGAGATCAATACCACACGTTTAATTACATCCTGCTCCTGAGAATACGGAGCTCCAGGTGCCTGGGTGATGAAGCCCAGAAGTGCAAGGGAGGTGGGACACTCGATGCAACCCAGACCTGGGGAGCAGGAGAGGCCCAGCAGGAGCCAGAGCATGCAGCTGCGTGGCAGAGGAGAGGGCACCTTTGTGAAAGCTGCGGGGATGCATGGGTGAGTTATCTATAAGCACAATAAGAAAAAAGGTTGAAGGCTGTGATCTTTTCAATTAGGTCAAGTCAGAGACTTTAACAAGACTGATTAAGTGTCTATATTGATTATTGAAGAGGGAAACAAAAAATTATCAGTGGTTCTTAACAAAGCAAAACGTCTCCCAAAAGTTTCATGTGCTCCAAGATGGGGATTTGGGTGATGACTGGATCAGTACATCCCTCAGTGGATTGATCCATTGATGGGTTCAAGGCTCAGTATGGTGTTGGAGGTGAGGCCAGGTTGGAAGATGTCACTGAGGGAGTACATTGGGAGGGTGCACCTCCATCCCAGGCTCCTCTCTTTCCTCTCTGCTTCCTGGCTGAAGGCAACTTTCCCCCACCACACTCTTCCACCATCCCACTGCCGCCTTGGAGCCGACCAAGCATGGGATGAATCCTCTAAAAACCATGAGCCAAAATAAATCTCTCCTTTAAATTGTATGTGTCAGATATTTTGCCCCATCAACAGGAAACTGACTAATACAAATGTTATGAAGTTAATTTTTAAATTGTTTGAAAAACAACAACATATGGATGGTTTGGCTGCTGTTTAGAACAAACCAATACAAAACTATTCTTGAGACAATCAAGAGTAATTTATTATGGCCTGACTAAAGAAGAAACCAAGGATTTACAATTAATCTTGATAGACTGTCACCATGGCCAGATGTAGAAGGGACACTATTAACAGACAAGAATAAAGGCATAAGAGGGAAGGAAGGGGTTGCAAAGGTGGGTGATGCAAGCAAAATATACATGTTGAGACCAAAGTGAAACTGGGGGGAGGGTGGAGCAAGGGAATTTAATGGAAGGAGAATGATCAAAGTGTGTCATGTGCATTTATGAATCTTCCAAAATGAAACCCATTAATCTGTACAACCACTAAAACAAGAATAGGAAAAAAAAAGAAAGAAAGACCTGCTGAAGTCAGTAGAGTAGGAGAGCAGGATGTGAGTGGCTGTGGGCCCACAGGACACACCACTGCGCTGGCCGTCAGTGAAACAGCCTTCAGTGCTGGAGCGCAGTATCCGGTTCCTCCACTCCACACCCAGGGCAGGAGGAAACACAAGTGCAGTCCCCACCACAGACAACAGGCAACAAACATGAAAGGCAGGGAAAGGAGCATGCGAAGGCAGGAAAGAAGTACTGAATTTGTTTTTTGACAGATATGAATCCACAGGCAATATAGCAATGCTTAATGCAATGGGAATTAATTTCACGTTTTTATATTTCAGAGTGTATCATACTAACCAGATTGTTTTTGACTAGCAGGTTTAGTACGTTTCTCCTTAACAGTTCCAAAGTACAGTGGAGAAGTTGGTAGGACACAGGAGCTAAAATAGAAATAAAACCCTACTAGGAGAGCAAACAATGATATGATAGAATTGTTTCAATGAAACATACATTTTAAGGACAGTTACAAATTGTTAAATTCATGCAGATACAGTACTTGGAAACAAAAACTATTAAGACTATTCTTATCCCTAGTTAAAGAAAAATATTAATATATTTTAATAAAAGTACTGTTTTATAATTTATATTCTGTTCAAAAATAGAATAGTATTTTCAGTTAAAATAAACTATAAACCATTTCATCTTAAACAAGACAGGAGCAATGGTGTGAACAATAATTTCTTTCCTAGAGGGTCACCAGTGTTTCCTAATTTCACCTCCGTGTATGAACATCGAAGGACTCCAGAATGCTATGAACAGACTACTGCCCTCAGGTAAGCCCTGTGCTCGCCCAGACTGTACCTCGCTGGCACAGAGAGAGCCTTCCTGGAGCCGGGACACTGCTGAGACCTCACCAGAGCCACCGGGCTGATTTCCAGCACAGCAATCTTATTCTCAAACAGGGATGTGAGCAAGCAATATGTCTATGAGAGACAGTGGTGATATAATTAATAACATCACTGGATGGAAAGGAAATTGTGGATTTGCATCCATATCTAATCATAAACACAGTTTATTAACAAATCTACTTCATTTGTACAAACAATTAGGCTAAATGACAGGTAAGAGTAGTTGCAAAGTATTACATAATTTATAAAAAATGTTCACATATAAAACCCCATTTACTAAGCCAGCCATTATGGCACAATGCTGCAGAAAGTACAAATCAAAAATGTAGATGAGCAAGGCATGGAGGCACATGCCTATGATCCCACCTACACAGGAAGCTGAGGCAGAAGGATCACAAGTTCTAGGCCGGCCTGAGAAACTTAGCAAGACACTGTCTTAAAATGAAAAATAAAAGGGCGGGAATGTAGCTAAGTGATAGAGCACTTGTTGAGCATGTGCCAGGGCCTAGGTTCAAGTCCCAATATGCCAAAAAAAAATTATACATGAAGACATTAGAGAGAATCAAAATATAGTAAAGATTTTATGACTGACCTGATGGTTGACAGTTTCGCTCACCACTGCACATGATCCAGCAACTTTAACAGTGAGGTTCCTAAAATCTTAATTTGCAAAAATGATAAACAAATAATGTTTTGTTTTTTTTTAATTTTATTTTAAACCAAGAACATGTATTGGTACATTCTACATACAATGGTCACATTCATTACATTAATTCTGTACCTATACATGATGTATCTTGGTTCTCCCCCCTCTCCCCCCCTCCCCTCTGCACCCTCCCTCCCTATTTACAGCAGGTTCATTTATCATTTTCCATATTTTCCCTTTCCCCTCTT
>PVJO010011258.1:0-60549 GCA_004026905.1 Hystrix cristata
TGTGTGTGTGTGTGTGTGTGTGTGTGTGTGTGTGTGTGGTGCTGGGGATCGAACTCGGGCCCCTGTGCTTGCAAGGCAGGCACTTTAACCACTGAGCTAAATCCCCAGCCCCCCTTTGGCTGTGTCTTGATGCACTTGTGTGAGAAAGTCTCTGGGGGAGCATGGTCCATCAGAAGTATAAGGTGAGTCACAACGAAAGCCACACGAGTAATTTTTAATTTCCTAGTAGCCAAGCTAAAAAAGTATAAAGATGAAATTCATTTTAACCCAATATATTCAAAATTTTATGATTTAAACATGTAGCCAAAATAAACATTATTAATGAGATAGTTTATATTATCTTTTTCCTGTCTTGTGTCTTTGAAATCTAATCACATTTCAGGGGCTGAACTACTACCGTAGTTGCTGGTGTCCCCTGAACTGGGTTGCAGTGACTTAGAACACACGCATAAAGGTCAGCTTGCTGCATCACAGGATGTGTACATGCTGATTTTACTAACAATGCCCATTTTCCGCGAACAGTTATGTTCCCTCCACTGATTTTAGAGGGATTAAATTATTCTGGGAGCTTGGCATTGTGAGAATTTCACGTTTTTCCATCTGGTGGGCTGCAGTAGTATATCATTGGTAGTTTATTTTTTTTACTATACATATTTTGGTGCATGGGTGCAGTATGTAATTATTACATTTATGCTGAGGAGTTAGTACATGTACATAACACTTCTTAATTCTTTTGGTGTCTCTTCCCCCCCACCCTCCACCTCCCTCTATTTCTTGATTCCCTTCATTTTTGCAAAATTTTGATCCCCATTTCCTATTATCTGTCTTTTATTTTACTCTTTAATGTATTTATACTTTGGAATAAGAGAAACCATGTGATATCTAAGCTTATAACTCTGACTTTTTTCATTAAATATTATGGTCTCAAAGTGCATCCATTTTTCTACAATGACTCAAGTTTATCCTTCTTTGTGATAGTATTGTATTCCATTGTGTATAAATGTGACGTTTTCTTTATTGATTCATCTGTCGGTGGACAAGTAGGCCACTTCCAAGGTTAAGCTATTGAGTGGGCTGCTATAAACATAGGGCTGCATGTATTACTGTAATATGATGTTTTAATGTACATTTCCCTAATTATTAATGAAGTTAATTATCTCATATGATCCTGGACTATAGCCATGGTAGGTTTTTCACATATTTTTCTGTTGGGATTCTTCGTCTTTTTATCATCTGTTTGTGGAAGGTCTTTTTATATTTTATTTTGTATGTGACTTGTCTATTTTTTAAATTTACTTTTATTTTTAACAGTTTCATAGAGATACGCTTCACATACTATGAAATTCACCCACTTGGAGTGATTTTTGCATTTTTGTGAAGTTGTGTGACTATCATTTCAATCACTTGCAGAACATTTTATCATACCTAAAAGAGATGTGATACCCATCAGCAATCACCTCTCATTTCTTCAGAGACCATTCTTAACTACCACTTAAAACACACATTATCTGAAAAATTGCTCACCATTCACTCAGAATGGCTATTCCTGTGAAAGGAGCTGGTGTCATTTTCTTACTTTAATGCAGCTTTTGCTCCACCCATCTTCTTTAGGTTGTTTTTGTCTAGTAGTTCGTCTTTCTACATGTTGTTGCACTAAAAATACAACTATATGCATGGAATTTTATAAGACTTTTTAAATTGCATTTTAAATTGGTCAGGAGAAGAAAGGAGAAAATTTATACAATTATACTGTCTTTTAGAGTTAATATCATTCCTCAATATCCACAGCGGGTTTATTCTCAGAGCCTTTATGGATACCAAAATCCACCGATGCTCAAGTCCCTTATAGAGGTGATGCAGATTCTATACTTTCTCATACAACCTACACATATTCTCCCATATAATTTAAATCATCTCTAGATCATTGTAATACCTAGTATAATTTAAAAATTTTACTATATTTTTGGGGAATAATAACACAAATGTCTTTACACATTTAATGTTGATGTAATTTTTAATATATTTTAAATTTTTTCTCTTTGTGTATGTTTGAGGTACAAAATGACATTGATTCTAGGAGATATATCTATATCTATATCTATCTCAAAATGTTGATTCCCTTTAACTATACTCCCTAAGCTTCCCCTTCTCTTTTCCCCCTTCCCCATCTCCAAAATATCCGCCTCCTTATTTTCTACCACCTCTCAATTATTTTACTTTTTAATTTACTTATGTATTTGGTTTCTTATATAAGAGAAGCCATGTGATATTTAACTTTCTGTGTCCAATTTATTTTGCCTAAAATTATGGTCTCAAGATTCATCCAGGTTTCTACAAATGCATAATTTTACTTTTTGTTATAGTGAATAATATTCCATTGTGTGTATGAACTGTGTTTTCTTTATGTACACTGATAGAAACCTGGGCTGTTTCCAGAGCTTAACTGTTGGGAACTGCACTGCTGTAACATGGGCCTGCATGAGGTCTTTTTGGTGGAATATACCCAGGAGAGGAATATACCCAGGAGAGGAATAGCTGGGTCAAAGGAAATTTCTACTTGTAATTTGTGAGGATTATTCAGACTCTTTTCTATAGTGTTTGTACCCATTTTTTTGATTGCATGATTTATTTTAGAAGATTAAAAATTTTGAGTTCTTTATATATTCTAGATATTAGTCCTCTTTCAGAAGAGTAGCTGGAAAAATGCACTTATTCTGTGGATTCTCTTCGCCTTGTTGATTGTTTCCTTTGCTGTGCAGAGGAAGTTCAGGAAGTCCTTACCTGTGCCTGTAGCTCCAAGTGTTTCCCCTATGTTGTTGTATTCTAGCAGTTTCAAAATTTCTGTTTTCATATCTAGGTCTTTGGTCCATTTTGATTTTATTTTAGTACAGGGTGAGAAATATGGGTTATTTTCATTCTTCTCATGTGGATAACCAGTTTTCCGGGCACCATTTTTTAAGGAGGTTGTCTTTTGTCCAGCATATGATGTGGCCCCTTTGTCAAAAATCAGATGGCGGAAGATAAACGGACTTGTTTCTGTGTCTTCTGTTCCATTGGTCTATGTGTCTATTTTTGTGCCAGTACCATGCAGTTTTTGTCACTGTAACTTTTTATTATGCCTCAAAATCCAGAATTGCAATGCCTCTCACTTTGTTCTTTTTGCTCGAGATTTCTTTGGCTATTCTCAATCAATCTTAGTTCCATATAAATTCTAGGATTGTGTTTTCTGGTTGGTATTTCAATAGGGATTATATTAAATCTATATATCACGTGATAATATGGCCATTTTAACAATATTAATGCTGTCTATCCAGGAACAGGGGATATCTTTTCGTTTTCTAATATCCTCTTCAGTCTCTTTCTTCTGAGCCCTGTAGTTTTCATTATAGAGGTCTTTCACCAACTTAGTTAGGTTGATCCCTAGGTATTTAATTTTTTTAAAGCTATCATGAATGGAATTATTTTTCCAATTTCTTTCTTGGTGAGTTTCTTACCAGAGTATAGGAATGCTATTGATTTTTATGTGTTGATTTTGTATTGTGCCACTTTGCAGAATTTATTTAATAACCTTTAAGAGTCTCCTGGTGGAGTTTTGGGGTGCTCTACGTAAAGAATCATATCATCTGCAAACAGATAATTTTACTTCTTCCTTTCCTACTCATATCCCTTTAATTTCTTTCTCTTGCTTGATTGCTCTGGCTGTTTTGAATACTATATTGAACGAGAGAGATAAAATGGACACCCCCACTCATTTCTGATTTTAGAGGGAATGACTTTAGGTTTCCCCATTCTGTACAGTTTTGGCTGTGGGTTTGTCACATATGGCTTTTATCAGTTTGAGGTAAGGTCCTTCTATACCTATTTTCAGCAGAGATTTTATAATGAAGGAAGGTCAGTGGTTTTTTTGTTTCTTTGTTTGTTTCAGTCTTTTTCTGTACCTGTTGAGAGGATCATGTGATTTTTATCCTTGATTCTATTTATGTGGTATATTACACTAATTGATTTATATGTCTTGTACATTCTTTCATCTTTACATCCCTGGAATGAAGCTGACTTGCTGGTTATGTATGATCTTTTTAATTTTTCTTGAATTTGGTTCATACATGTCTTATTGAAGGTTTTTGCATGTATGTTCATCAAAGATACTGGCTTGTGGTTTTCTTATTTTGTTGAGTCTTTGTCTGGTTTTGGTATCAGGGTAATTCTGGTTTCATGGAATATGTTTAGAAGTGTTACTTCCCTTGCAGTTACATGGACAAAAATTGAGGACTATGGTCATTTGTTGTATAAACTTTTGGAAGAATTCTGCTGAGTCCTGGGTTTTTCTTAGTTAGTTGGTAGAGTTTTCGTTACTGCATAAATTTCATCACCTGTTCAAGGTTCTTAGATATTCTTGGTTCAGTTTTGTAAAGTCATATTTGTGGTGAATTTATCCATATTCTCTAGATTCTCTAATTTATTGGAACAAAAGCTTTCAAAAATACGTTCTTGTGATACTCTGAATTTCAATGATGTTGTTTATAATTTCATCTTTTTCACTTCTAATTATCTTGATATGGATCTTCTCTTTTGGTAAGTTTGGCTAAAGGTTTATCAATCTTATTTAGTCTCACAATGAACCAATTCTTATTCGTTGATCCTTTGTATTTTTTTTAGTCTTGGTTTCAATGATTTCCAGTCTATGATGTGCCCTTTGCTTTGGGCAAGATTCAGTGTACAGGCACCTACATGACCTATTCAAGGTACTGTACTAGGATAGTCCCTGTCACTTTTGAGCAGAGAACAACGTCTAGCATATCGAAGTACCAATTATCTATCTACATAATATTTAAAACTTATTTTAAAAGTTTTTAAAACTCTTTCAATAACCCAGTTGTGATGAAGAATAAGGTTGGAAATAGAAGAAAAAAGAACAAAACTGAGAAAAATAAAATTAAATCAAATAAAACCAAGTAATAAAAAAAATAGATTTTGATGATATTATTTTTATGCCTAAATAGAAAAGAGGGGACAGAGAGGGGGCTTCAGAGGTTATCTGCGGGCCCAAAGAATAAAATAAAAGACAAGGAACTATAAGTGGAAAATACAAAGGCTTTATGGGATTGGAATCAATTAATGAACCAGCAGAAACTCAAGGTTACAAGGCTCGAAAAAGTGACCATATGTGAGAGAGACCCCAACAGGTCAACATAAATCATGTGGAAACTAAAATAATAATTAACACTCATACACAGCTGCATGCCCTGCTCCCTCCACTTCAATTATCAGTGCATCTGAGAATGCAAGCAGCTTACTGAATCTGCCTCACACACTGATTTTTTGACAAGTTTGGAAGAAGATCCAACACTCCAATAAATTCCAGTCATGCTGTCTTTAGCCTGCCATATTTGGGGATTTCTATTGTTCTGAGGGTCAGTGACAGGGCATTTCCATTGCTCTCCCTAGTGAGTTTCAGCCCAGGGCCTGCAGTCAGCCACAGCTTTATAGAACACTTTCCTCATCCTTTTCCATCTCTGGAACTCCAGGATCCTTTGCCTCAGCTCACTCAGACCTCTGTGATTTTAGTGGCATCCAGGATTAGGGAGGAGCTCTTCTTAGTTAATGAAAGCTGTTTCTCTCCACCCCCAGTTCCCATAGATCCCACTTGCCTCAGACTTCTGAATTTATCTTTAGCACTTGTTCTGTGTCTGGTCCCAAAGAGGCAAGGATCAGATCATGTACCTCTGTCTGTGTTAGGGTGTCCTAGTTACTTTTCTTGTTGTGGAGACAGAATACCTGACATTCAGAGGAGATATTGTAGCTCACAATTTGTAGAAGTTTCAGTTCATAGTTGGCCAGCTCCCAGGCATGGCAGAGGAGAAATCATCCATGGCAAAGCCAAGCAGACAAAAGGCAGCAAGCAGCAACAAGAAGCATTAAAGAAAGGGTTTTTTTTCGGTCACTTTATATTGTACCCACCCACACCCAGGGTGGGGCTTCCCATTATCCATACCCAGAACTATGCCAAACCCATCAGCGAACTAATTTAGTAATCACACACACTTAATCCCACATACACTTAGTCCCAGCATCACACACTCTAGATCCAGCCACCACTGAAAAGTTCCATTTATGATTGCATGAGGCTTTAAGGGGATACCGAGAAATAAGCCATAACACAGACAAAGGCATCTGGAGTGCATGTCCTGCTGCAGCCACTCCCTGCCTCTTCCCTTGAAAAGTCTGCACATTCCACTTTTTGCCTTCATTTTGCGAGGTAATTTTGCTACATATAAAATCCTTGATTCACAGTTTTTAATTTTTTCAGACTTTTGAATATATCATACCACAGATTTCTGACCTCTATTGTAGAAATGAGTTGTTAATCTTTCAGAGTTTCCTTTGTATATAATGAGTCATTTTCTTCCTACTTTCAAGATACTTTGTGTTGTACTGCAGCATTTTATCTGCTATGTCTGGGGTCTCTTTGCATTCATCATATTTGGAGTAAATAAGCCTCTTGGATGTGTACATTAATTTTTTCCATCAAATTTGCAAATTTTTTGCATTAATTTTTCGAATATTCTTCTGCTTCTTTATCTTTATAGTTCCTTCTGGTGCCTGCTACATGTATATTGGGGAATTAAATGATATTCCACATTTCTCTGAGGTTCTTTTATTTTTCTTCATTTTTATATCTCTTTGTTCCTCAGATTGCATAATCTTGAATATCAGATCAACTATCACAATATCTCAGTTCTTGTGTTCAACTAGCCTTTCTTTACCTGCTACTGGTCCCAAAGCACAAGAGTAATGATGTTAGCAATTTGAGTATACTAAAGTATGTATGTATAGGAAAAAGGGTTCCATACTGTTTTCAGTTTTAGGTATCTACTAGGGACTACTGATTCTTTGTTTAATGACAGGATAGAGTACTTTAATAATTCTATTCTTCCTTTCCTTCTTTCCCACCACAGTATGAGCCTGATGTTAGTCAGAAGCTCAGTCTTTTGTGTGCCCACAGTCACTCTGGGTTGACGATGGTATTGTGTGGGCTCCTTTTGACCGACTCTCTCTGACCATCTGCATCTGTTAGACTGCACTGATTGCCAGCTGATTGGTCTATTGTTTTCAGCATTGTCCCAGGAGACATTAATTAATGCACAGACAAATCCAACCAAATCCATGTTCCTTCCAGGAGAAAAGGTAGTTCCTAAGCTGAGCATTACGGGTTTGTTCTAATCCTAGGCAGGCTTTCTCAGCTGTTTGTTTCCTTGGTCTTCTCAGCATTTTAGCCTACATTCTCCAATAAACCTAGTCATCTCCAGCCGGGGGTCAGCAGACCAGGTGCTCTCAGCTTGGCCCTCCTGACATGGAAGCTTCACCTTATGAGCGAGGATGATCAGGCTCTGGAATTCATAGTGGTGACTTGTCTGACACCGAGCCTCCACCGCTTGAGCTGGGTCTGGTAGAAGAAGGAAGTAGTATCTTAGCTGTATTAATTTTTGATTTTGGGGTCAATTAGGGAGAGGACATACTTTTTATAATAGTGATTTGAAATTTGTTGAGACCTGTCTTATGGGTAAAATGATCATATAATTCAATATGAAAACAAGAAAACTTGTCTGGAACACATGCTAAACTGGATAGATATTAAGACAAAAGGAGTAAACTGGTATGTCCTGGAAATCAGGATGTCTCATATCCTATTTACAGCTGAGTATCTGATAAAATTTGTAAATCCTTTATGTGTATTTGAAAAGAATAAGTATTATGCATTTGTTGGGCACAGGTTTTTACATACCAGCTTTCAAGTCGGGATATCATCATCATCGTCGTCATCATCATCATCATCATCATCATCATCTTCATATCATTTTGGAAACCAGTGATTAGATTTAAACACATTCTTTCCTCTCATCTTTCTTGCAGTCAGCCCTTTCATGTGGAATCTTTTTACTTCTGCCTCAGTACACACTTCAGAATTTCTTTTAATGAGAGCCTATAGTTGAAAAACTCAATTTTTGTTTGTCTGAAAATGCCTTCACCTTGTTCTTGAAATATATTTTCACTTGGTATAAAATTCCATGCTGACAGTTTTTTCTCTCGGGACACTGATAATAGCATTCATTTGTCTTTCAGTCTCCATTCTTGCTTGTGAGAAGTCAGCTATCAGTTTTTTGAGAATGGTCTGTCTTTTTCTCTGGGTGGTCTTTTTAAAAATTTTTAACTTTTAATTTGGAAAATTTCAAAGAGCACAGGATAGTATAATGAACCTTAAATTATCCCTAAGTATTTTTTCAAGCTCTGGCTTTTAAAATATTTACTCTTTCCTTTAGTTTATTAAAGTTTCATGTGTATATTTCATTTTATGTATATTCGAGGGGGTTATTGGGATTGGTTTCTTTTACCTCTTCAAATCTTATGTTTGCCCCATTCCCTCTAAACTTTAATTCCACGATTTCTTCACCTTGGCATTTCTGACAAAATTCTTGATTGCGAAGTGCTGTCCTATGTACTAGAGAATATTTAATGTCAAGCCCTGAGCTCTCTCTCCACAGACTCATCACCACCACCTGTTGTGATGTCCAAAAATACCTCTACATTGCTCAATATCCCCAGGAGGGCAAAATTAGCTCTTTCAGAGGACCACTGATTTAGACTTATGTTAAACCCTTTATCCACCTTCCTTGTTTCCTAACATTTCATCATGTATAGCACTGCACAATCTTTGTTATCTATGGACTAAAATTTAAATAATTTCTTCACAACTTTTCTCAACTTATGTAACAGGTCGTTTTTAATAGTTTTCTTTTCTCTGTTTATATTTAAACTTATGTTTTATTTCTATAAACATAATCATTTTGTGCTTTGTCTCTAATAATTTCTGGATGTGAAGCCATATTTACTGATTTTTTTCTTTCTGCCCATTTTTACTCACGATCTCTTACTTCCTTGTGTGCTCTGCAAAGATCATTCTTTTTTCCCTGGAATCTGTAGAGTATGTGCATCTGTGGGATGAAGATGGGCTTTTCATTTATCTGCTCCTGGATTTCTGGGATCACCACTAACTAGGACCACTTACACTGTTCGTTAGAGATTTTTAGATTTCCAGGTCCTAAGAATTCTGGCTGCAAGCCTGAGTGAGGCCCACTTGTCAGTATTGCTTCTCAGGCACTTTCTTCTTGTTCTGAAGTTGAAGAGTGGTGCCATTCTCAGTAGTCTCATTGGTGATGAGGATGTAGTGGAATTATTTCTAATTCAACCTAAACTAAAAATTAAGCTCATGGGATTCTGGTTTTATTAGTTCTCTGATTTAATTCTCTCCTCCCCAGTGGACTTAATACTTTGTCTCTGGTGCCGCTTGAGGTTGTGAACATCTAAGCTCAATATACTTGGTTCTGCAAATACCCCAGAGTGAAAGCTGTTTAATTTTCTGCCTACTTTTTGATTTACATCTTTACTTCATTTTTTTTTTTAACCTTAGTGTTCCTTCTCTGCTTGCCAGCTCATTGATGTACTTCAGAGAATGTTTACAATGTTTTCCCAGCATTTTAAGCTACTTTCAGTGGGAAAGCGGTCAAGGTACCTAGTTTGTTATTTTTTTGGCAGTAGATATTGAGTTACCTTTTTTCTTTCCCTAGTTACAAACCAGTTCGTTTATTGGGCATGGCATTTAAAACTCTACCTGTTTTATCCTGAATATACAGCTAGCCCGAGTAACTTAGGTCAGTGTTTTATAGGAGTTACAGATGGAGAAATAAACCAGAAACACTTTTAGATTGCTGTTTTCACAGACCTTTCCTTTGCCTTCGACTCTCTGGCTGGAACCAATTATAGGCCAACATGTGTGAACTTAATGTAGTCTCCCGGTTATTGAGGCTTGCACTGGGAGATCCCTGAAGAAATCACTGTTTCAGCTGGGACGATCAGTTAATAATTTCCGCACTGAGGAAATCATTTCTGGCACACCCACACCTTTCTAGCGTGTTGCTTGGTGGTTGCATGCCACTTCTGAGTGAGCTTGGATTGTGCCCACCTGCAATGAAGAAGAGAAAAATATACCAGGGAGATAGTTTGCTGTTACAACAATAGCAAAGATCATAATGAGCATGACGATGATGACAGTGGAGTTTACTCTGGACCATTTGTGTGCTCAGGACTTACCTGGATTAATCAATTCAGATCATCTCATCTAATTAATCTCCTGAACAACTGGCCCTGTTATTTAATTATTGCCATAATCAAAACTCATTAATAACTTCTTTATAGCTAATAATCCACTTCAACAACTCACCTCATTGAGTCTTCCTGGCATTAATTTTGGCAGCCAGCTCATGTAGGTGGGGCCATCAGCATTCACTTCATGGGCCTTGTGATGGCATGTTCTTACGGATGGGCAAAGTGCATATTTTGCTTCCTGTAAAAATGTCCTAAGATAAAATTATTACAGTCATGCCGTATGACAGGAAACTTTAAGGCATCGAGCTCTAATTGTCTACAATGGAAGATGTTTTGGGGCAGCACAAAGGAAATCTTGACCCTGAAACAGGCCCTAGGGTCACCTCTGAGTAGAGATGGAATAGCTTACTCCTTTTATGTTTGTGACTTCAACATGCTTCCATTCTGCTACCTCAGTGATTTTCAAACATTTGTGAAACATTCTGAAACCTGTTGGAAAGTTTGGCAAAGACACATTTTTTGTCCTGAAGATGAGAATAAATCGTTGGCATGAGGCCAGGCATCATGGTGCATGTCTGTACTCCCACACTCACAAGGCTGAAATGGGAGGGCTGCTGGCAAGTCTGAGGCCAGCCTGGGCTACATAATGAGTTCAAGGCCAGCTTTCGCTACCTAGGGAGACCCTGTCTCAAAAAAATTTTTTTTTAAAGTTGTTAGCATGAATATCTCACTACTTCCGGGTATTTTTTGGTTCCTTTCTCACACATAAAGACATTCTTCCACATTACTACAATATACACAGCAAAATCAGAAGTTAACATTGCTATATTCCTACCATCTAATCCTTAGATTCACACAAATGTCGTGAACAGTTCCAGTAATACCTTTTATGCCAACAGATCCAGTTCAAGATCACATTACATTTTGCTGTCATTTTTAGTGTCTTCTTTCTTAGTCCTTCAACTTTTATGACTATGATATTTCTTAAAATATAAGCCAGACATTTTGTGGAATGTGTAGACTTTGGAGTTTGTTTGATATTTCCCTATTATTAGATTTAGGTAAAGCATCTTCAACAGGAATGTCACAGAAGTTCTTCCTAAGCTTCATATCCGGTGGCACATGATGCTAATTTATCCCATTTCTGATGATGTTAATGTTAATCATTAGGTTTAGGTATTGGTCAATCTTCTTTACTATAAAGTTACTCTCCTTGCCTCCTGGTTGTAATGAATAAGTATTAGTGTAGAGGGACACTCTTTGAAACTATGTAAGCATCCCATTTGTCATCAAACTTAGAATTTATTCATTTCTTACTATGAATATTGATTTCTTATTTTATTCCTATTTATACATTTTGAGATTTGGCTTTTTACAGATGCAGCTGGTTATTGCCCTTTTATTTGAGGTATCTCCATCATTCTTTGGGTATTTCTTGATTTTGACACAGCAAAATATTCCAGACTCATTTCATCTCCAGTTCTAGGATCAGCTCTTCTTCCAAGGAACCTCAGTGAGTCTCTTCACCAAGAATGGCATTTCAAAGCCAAGGCCAGAGCCAACGAGTGTATTCATTGCCATGTAATAGTGCTATTGTCATGCCTTCTCCTGACAGGGCTTTACTCTCCTTGTTTGCCCTTGTTATAACTGAGAGGCTAATAGGCATATTTTTTTTTTAAAGTCAAGTTTGATGTGCTTTTAATCTTATAAACTAATTGCTCAATATTAAACATTTAAAACTTGTAGGATAGTAGGGAGGAATCACTGAAGATGCTGCCAATGGGAAAGAATCATTTGTGAGCTCCTCCAGGGCTGAGAAACACAAGCCAACAGAGACTGTGGGACTGAGAGCTATGAGAAGCCATCCTCTGAGGAGCAAGTCTGCCTGCACCTGACTGGTGCATTCATCTCAGAGGAAAAGCTTGCAGCGTGGCTTAGCAGAGTTCTTGGTACACACGATGCTCAAAAAAAAAAAAAAATAGCCTTTAGCATTTATTTTCACTGTTTAAAATGAAGCCAATGACCATTCTAATATAGTGCACAGTTGGTGAATACTTCTTCCCTTGAACCAAGATGTCCTGTGCCCCGAGCCCGTGAGGGGTAACCCACACCCCGACAAGGAGCACCACCTTGGAATCTGGGCCAGGGCCCATCTTGGCTCCCCTGACCAGAAAGATGATTCCCCAAGCTATTTGCGGATTACCACCTCGTTATTTTTGTTTCCATGTTGGCACAAAGTTCTAGTCACTTCTCAGTTTTGCCTCCTGGGTGAGTGAAGACAAGAAAAACGTAATGAGGTAAAGGCTGGCTGACACTGGTTTTGCCAGCGAAAAGGGAGACAACCCTATTTATGAAGAAAACAGACAGTAGTATTTGCCAGCTGTAACATGGCCCTTACACTCATCTTGGCAAACTCGAAGCAGACTCCACATAGGTGGCATCAGAGGGGCAGGAATACCGTGGTCTTGTTTGTGAGGTCTGAGATCTGTTAGTAAAAATGTTGGCAGAAAGCTCTTGGAAGGCACCCAGCTTCTCATTGACATATGCAACCGTTAAGGGGTGAAGGGGAGCGAAGCCTTTCCTAGGCAAGTTATCCAGTGTAACAAGGTACTGAGTGGCCAATGAGAAAGTTTTTGCCCATTTTCTTCTAGATTTTGTTTCCTTTTCTTCTTGCTTTTCCCAGC
Source organism: Hystrix cristata (assembly GCA_004026905.1). Taxonomy (NCBI): domain Eukaryota; kingdom Metazoa; phylum Chordata; class Mammalia; order Rodentia; family Hystricidae; genus Hystrix; species Hystrix cristata. The sequence continues at coordinate 12,846 of PVJO010011258.1, forward strand.
TTGTGTTGGACTTCTGCTTCTTGGATCCTTTTCATCTATTCTTGCAGGTGTGTGCCCCACACACCTGCACATCTCCATGCAGGAACCATGTCCTCAAGCAGGGCTGGGTTTTCAAATGTGTTCCAATGGCCCGGCTGTGTTGTAAATTAGCACAACGGACAGGTCCCATCTGTCTAGGTTACACTGAGTAACGAAAGCTGCTCTACCTTTTGTTGTTTAATTTTTAAGATGCATCGATATATTAATTCTATAAGATATATTATCTACATCATCACAGGTAGAGAGGAAAGAACATAAGTGGTTGGAATTTTACATGTGAACATGCTCACTTAGAAATTTATTAGCTTCATCTGTAAAGTAGGGACAGAGTTGTGTCTTCATCATGGGCCATTCTGAGGTACAAGATCATGTTTAAAGTGCTCTGCTGATGCCTGGAACATGGCAGGTGCTCCATGAAGGTAGCTCAGCTCTTAGTGGGGACACTTAACTCAGGGAGCCTTCTCTACCCAGCAGAGACAGCAAAAGTAGGACTTCCTTATGGCTAGAGACAGGTGCTCGCCACTGCTGAGGTGCTTCCTCCGAGCAGGCACTCAGGGCCCTATCAGCTTCCCTTGGCAATCGGTGGGCTGTGACTGCCTTCTGTTAGAATGAGTTGCCTGGCTGCAGATGATTCCCAAATAAATATTGACTCTCCCGTCCCGGGATGCCCAACCTGTCTCCTGACTTCTTGATGTACTTTCCCACTAAACCCTTTGCTAGTGGCTTAGCCAGCCTGGGTCCAACATTCAAGTGTGTCTCACCACCCCTACTTGGTCCCATTCTGGAAGCATCTCTGAACCTGTGCTGTCACCTGCCCCTTCCTTTGAGCCAAGGATTTTCAGATGTTTTGTCACATGAGAGCCTTCTCTGATAGCTGATGTATAAAAGAGAACATGGGCGGGTATGGAGCAGGGGTACAACAGCATAGCAGACCCTGTCCCATACTGTATGGCAGCACTGACCCGCAGGCATACCACATAGCCTCTTGAAAGTCACTGCCACACACACCTGCACCCGGCTCGCCTGACTGCACTGAGTCCGGCCATGTACTGCTGTCCCTGGAGATGTCTTTGTGAGCATTCTCGCTCTGTTCTTTCCTACCTAAACAGGTATACTCTCTACCCATCCTCTCCTAACTGAGCCCACTTCTTGGCATTGTCACTTACTGCTAGTGTGACCTTAGACAAGTTTCTTAATTTTTCTGTGACTCAGTTTCCTCATCTGTAAAACAGGGTTGCGGTAAAGTTCAAGTCTGATCATGCATATAAAATGCTCAGCTTTGATCCTGGGTCCTTATAAGAAAGTGTTCAGGAAATCTTACATTATGATATATTTGTCATTTATACACACCCACAACTGACCTTTCTTACTAGAGTATTAATCTAAAAATTTGTACTCTTGTGTTTAGTACGGGCTCTGGTCCACAGGTGTTTGCTCAGTGAAAATTTAGACTCCCATATATTTTTGCAGAATTATGGCTTAGGGCTTCTAAGTTAAGATTTCTCCAAGGGTGGGCCAGATATCACTGGCGTCGGAGTCCTCCTGAGTGTAGTCAGATGCCTGAGCCCTATTCCAAACCTACTGAATGAACACCTCTGGGGGTGAGGCCAGGAGTCTGCATTTGAACACAACCCTCTAGTGGTTCTTACCTGTTACAAACTCCTCGCTGGGGTGTGAAATCTCCTTCGGGCTCTGATTCTGTCCCAGGCTCACAGGTCCTCCCTCAGGCCTGAGACAGTAATTCTTTGGTGCTATTCCCATCAATCCAGCTGTATCAACATTTAACTTTATTTCAAAAGCCTCCTCCTGCCCCATGCTGTCACAGAATTAGCCCCATGCCAGAAATATTGACTTCAACTCATACATTTTTTGCAACTCATACATTTTTTTGTATCTCCCCTGGCTTAAGTCAAGATGTCATTTTTGCAGGGATCGGGACTTTTGGAGGACCCAGGTCACACTGTGGAACAATCCACTAATGACAACAAAAAGCTCTTTGCTTTTCATTCATTTACTCTCACGGGAGAAGCTTGTTTTGGTTCCAAAGCGGTAACTAATTAATTATTTGCAGTTCTTTTGTATTTTTACCAACATTAGGCCAAATTTACGTTGCAGAACAAGCCATCCATACAGGATGTGTCATAATTACTGTTTTGCAATTTCACACCAGCAAAAATTTATTAAAACTTCACGACTCATTAATAGTAAATGATCATAATCGCTTAATAGAAAAGGAAACTGTGCTAATGATGGAAGCTTTGATTAACGTGTTTGACCTTAAGTCATGAAGTCAAGTGAAATTAATATCGCCAAGTGTTGAACATAAGGTTATTTACAGTGCACATCATTTCAATCATCATAAAAGGCAAATAAACTTGTTTTGAGTTTGACTAGATTTGAAAGCCTTTTAACTCTTCACAACAGATTAAGGGAACGTTAATGAACTCCTACACAATGACAATTAAGTGACAGGATGTGAGCAGACACAGAAATGGCTCTTTTCTCTCAAGTGCTGAAACAGTGTCCTCATTCGGCTGGGTGAAGATGCAGAGCTATTGCTAGGGCAGGAGCCCGTCTCAAGAAAATTTAGGATATGGTAGCAGGAATTTGGCAACCTATTGAAGACTTCAGCCTCCCCTAACAGAATAAGTGGAGGAGGGTTTATGAGGCACTATAAACTAGAAGAATCTTAATCCTGTTTAAGAACCAGCCGTCCCTGTGGATTTCACAGGCTCTATTGTATATACCCGGAATGGCCTCCCTAGTGGGAATGAGGCTTTCTCCTATCCCTGAGATATCTGAATTCTTCAAGGCCTGGACAGAGGGCAGAAAGTAAAGTACCTGCACTGACTTCCATGAGGGATAAGATCAATATCATGGTTTCCCAAAGATAGTATCCATCACGCGGTGGGTCTTCAGAGAATTTGTTAACTGAGGAAGGAGTGTGCCTGGGGCAAATGTGGGCCATCCATTCTTCCAGGAACAAGCCAGTGACATTCAGACTCCTGCCAGGTACTCAACTTGGGTCCCTGAGCCACCTTCCGTTTTTACTGTCAGTGCCGCCATCAATTTTTGTTGTTACCCTTTTTACAACAGCAGCTGTCATCAACATAGGAATCTCACAGCCACCCCCTGCGATGGGTCCTATTATTTACCACATTTGACAGCTAGGGAAACTGAGGCTCAGAGAGGCCAACCAGCTTTATCTCCAAAGTCTGTGTCTTCCGAGTCTGTGAGTTGGAGAGTTGTGGAGGAATCTGTCTTCTCTTTCTGGGGGTGTTTGCAGCCTTGCTGGGGAGAAAGATTCATGGTCATAGAATGATCGAGGACAGAAATGGAGAGGTAGCTGGAGGCAGAACTGGGAACCTGAGTGGCCTGGTTGCAGAGGAATTAGGCAAATGGATGAGTGTGCAGAGGTTGTTCTTACATACACACCTGCCAGGTGGGCACGAGGGTGCTCACCTGCCTACAGTGAGTTGACATCTGGTGCTGCAGGTCTCCACTTCTCCAGCTGCTCCTAGGTCTTTTCTTGGTAGCTCTTGGACCAGCCATGCTGGTTGGATTGTCTTTTTCTTTCCACATCATTTTTTATTAGTGCATACTGGTTATACAGATGAATAAACTTCATTTTGGCAGGTTTGTACATGTACATAATATACAAGGTATGATCAAAATATGCAATGGATGTTTAAATTTAAAACATTTATTCTAGGAAAATACACATTGCCATTAGTCCCACTGAAAATATTCTCCCTTGCCTTAAATAGTCTAATTTTATTGTTCTTGTCACTTTCTGAAGGAGTTCTGGACTTCCTTTCAGGAGTGTCTTTATGAGGTATGATAAAAAATACAGTGACTGCTACTGGTGAGTGCCATGCAAAGGAAAGGCAGGCTCGGAAAGATTGTATGCTGTGTCTTCACCCACCTTACTCACCAGACGTGGCACTGAGTGACTTCTGGCTCTTCACCGAAGTCAAAATGGCCATGAAATGTAAATATTTTGAATTGATCCATGGCATTGAGGCAGCCACACCAGCACAACTAAAGACACACTTGAAAGAGGACTCTCAGAACTGCTTCAGAAAGTTGCAAGAATGATGGTGTGTTTTTGAAGTGAGGGGGAGTATTTTGAGTGGGATTGATTGCAATGCGTCTTTAACTGTGACAATTTTTTTTAAATTAAGCATTCACCATATCTTTGGATCGCACATCATACTTTGATCCTTTTCACCTCTCCATCACCCACTTTGCCTTGCCTTCCTCCTAGTTTTACATTTTTATGGGTTTCAAAGCAAATATTTTGATCACCATCTTACCAGCCCTTAATGCACAAAATATACTTCAATCACTCCCTCCTTGTACGGTCCTCCCCCAGTCTCACATTCTTTGGGGCATTCCAATGTGTATATTTATTTTGATCGTATCCAGCCCCCATCACCAGCCCTTCCCTTCCCTTCCCCTTCTTTCCTTCCTCTTCTGCCTTCCACTTTCTTTCTTCAGTATGCCATGCCCATTCCCACCTTGGCACATTGATCCTGCTAATCTGGAGTGATCTTTCCCTAGTTCTAGAACCTGCTTAACATTTGGACTTTATATGCAAAGACACACCCTTAGAGAGACTTCCTCTGGTCACCCAGATGAAAAGCTCCGCCAGTCCCTCTCCTCATGCAGTGCTGTATAATCCACAGTTAAAGCACCCTGTGTGTATTCAGAGCTTGACTTGGTGCCCACATTGTGATCAACTGTCCTCTGTTATCTCACATCATCCTTGGAACTGTCCAGCGATGTAGGTAGGTGCCATTATCATTCTTATTTCACAGGTGAAAACACTGAGAACACATTTTTTATCATTTGGCGGGTGACATTTGTTACCAGCACATTTTCTCACTTGCTTATGATCACACATGCTGCTTCCATTACAATGCAAGCTCAGTGAGAAGAAAGACCTGTCCTCTCTCCTCCCCTACATACCCGGAAATATGCCTAGCATGGGGCAGGCATTAAAATATGTGTCTGAGGGTTGCGATGGGGACATGTGAAGTGGAGGAACAATGATGTCTGTTGTAGACAGGTGGTTTGAGGAGGTGACGGTTCTTCTCAGGGAGCCTGGAAATAATTGGAAGCTGAGCAAGGCCACATGAACGGCAGCTGCATGTTATCTGCTCTGGTGTCAAGTGGAGCAGGGGGCTGGGGAATGAATGAGCCTTTCGGAGGAGTCAGGATGCCCACAGAAGACCAGAGGAATAGAATTTAACCTTCCTGGGCAGCGGAGCTAAATATGAAGACACACAGACAAAATCTGGAGTCAGAACAAATTAAAATGTCACCATTGAAATAACCACCTAAAGGACAGTTCTGTTTTACTCTCAGTAAAACAAAATTAGGAAAAAAAAAATCTTAAGAACATACGCTGGGGATTCAAAGCACCAGAAGACTTTGCCAGATTAACTCTTCAGGTTTCCTTAAATATCTAACCCCTCTGTGGCTTCGGCAAACGCTGTGACCCACAGGAAGCATCTTGGGAGACAGGGTAGCCCCAAACTCATCATGCAGACACTCCACCTGGGCTGCCTGGTTCGAATCCTGCGGTTCCTTTCAACCTGCAGGATTTCGTCAAGTTACCTAACATCCGAGTTTATTTCCTCACCAGGAAAACTGAGACAGCAGCACCCGCGCCCAGAGCAGCTGCGAAGATCCAACGTGATCTGCGATGTCGCATACGTGACAGTGACCTTGGAGGCCATCAGTGTAAATCATCATGCAGACAGCAAGGCTTTGGCTTCAGGCATGAAGAGAATGAGACGAGGCAGGGAAACAGACAGAAGTGGATTGATGGCGGGAGGCTGTGGATGTACCGGGGGCACCCAGACAGTGCCTGGGCAAGCAGGACTTTGTGGACTCTGCTAGTTTTACAGATGAAGAGAAGTTGGGTGTGGGGGCTCCTTGTTCACCCAACATCTGGGGCAATGGGTCCACCAGGGAGCAACATGGACCTCCTAGTCATCATGGACCCCACATCCTGGTTTGAAATGTTGGAACATTTTAGTGTCCTCAAATGAAGCTGCCATCCTGTCCCTGTGTTCCATTTGTCCATCCAACAGACTTGGGAGCAAGTGGGCATCACATAGTGAGATGACTGGAAGCCCCATGCTTTATACCCGAAGTTGGCTATGCCTTTCATGATAGTAGGGATTATTCTAAGAGCACTTAATAGCCTGTAAAAAATTGTCTTTAAAAACTTGGTGAATAAAAGAGTGTATAGATGCACTCTGTAAAAGTAGATAGTAGAAGCTGAGGCAGAAGAATCTCAAGTTCAAGCCCAGTCTCGGCAAGTTAGCAAGATCTTGTCTCAAAAGCTAGGGGCATAGCTCAGGGCAAAGGCTCTTGCTTCAAACCCTAATACTGCAAAAGGGGTTGGGGATAGAGTATGTTAAAATACTTTGCCGTCCCCAGGAATGATGCCACTAAAGGGAGGCAGAAAGCCTGAAGGTGAAGGCCGCTCCACGGGGCCCGGGCTAATGGATGCTGCCACTGACTGGACAGAGGTCTGCCAGGCCTCCCTTTCCATAACCATGGAGTGGGGACCACAAATGAGTCCCGCTTCTGCCTGTGTCAGGGGCCAGAGAGAACATAGTGCACAGGTGCCCTGTACCTGTGAGGCACTCTCCACATAAGGGGACACTGTCTGAGTAATCCAGGGACTCCCCAGTGACAGAAATGTCCTGGAAGAATGAATACAAACCAGCTGCGTGACGGTGTGGTTGTTTCGTCCCTTCCAGCTCAAGCTACTCACGGCCAAGCACTGGGCCCTGGATTTACTTCCACAGACGGGAGGTGGGAGCAAATGGGGAGAACTGTGCCTCACAGCAGTGACCTCTCTTTTATCACCTGGCTTATGTGAGGTATTTTTTCAGCTTTTACTTTTTATAGTGTGTGTTTGCAGTACAGAATAATCACACTCCTTGTGGAGAGTTGGTACACATACACCACACATATTAATTCTTTTCGTTACCCCCATTCCACTCCCTCCATCTCCTCGTCTCATTCATTTTGTAGATCTATCTCTTTTTCCTATTATCTGTTATTTTGCCCTTTACTTAAATTTCACATTTCCCATATAAAAGAAACCATGCAATATTTAAGCTTGTGTGTCTGATTTATTTCACTTAACTCTATGGTCTGACTTACATCCATTTTCCTACAAATGACTCAAGTCTATCATTCTTTATGGCACAAATACCACCTTTTCTTCATCTACTCACCTGTTGATGGACATATAGGCCACTTCCAAAATTTAGTCATTATGAATCGTGCTGCTATAAACATGGGTATGCATTTATCTCTGTAATATGAGGTCTTTGGGGAAGATACTTAGAAGGGGAATAACTGGGTCAAATTGAATTTCTAGTTTTAGTTTTCTTGGGGAGTCTCCACACTGATTTCCATAGTGGTTTTATTAGTTTACATTCCTACCAACAATGTAGAAGTGTTTGTTTTTCTCCAGTCTTGTCAGTATTTGTTGTTATTTGATTTTTTGTAGATATCCATTCTTTCTGGAGTGAGATGGAATCTCAGTGTTGTTTTAACTTGCATTTCTTGGATGGCCAGAGATGCCAAACATTTTGAATAGACACTTCTCTGAAGAAGTACAAATAGGTAATAGGTTTTAAAGATCTTTTCCTCAAATTGAATGAAATCTTTGCAAGTCAGTGAATAAAAACCTACTGTCATAATTGTTATAACTTGGACCTTGGATGTCACTCAAAGGCCTGTGTGTCAAATGCTTATTCCCCAGAGCAGGGTTACTGGGAGGTATTAGAAACTTTAAGAGGTGCAGTCTAGTGGCAGGTTTCAGACCACTGGGGGTGTGCCCTCTAAAGAGATTGTGGGCCCTCGTCTGCTCCTTTTCTCTCTTGTGTCTGGGCAACAGGAGAATGGTTTTGCCGTGCACTCCCACCATTTTGCCATCCCACCACAGGCCCAAAAGCAATCACACCAAACAAAATCACCAAAACCATGGTGGACTGAAATCACCAAAACCATGAGCTAACATAAACCTTTCCTCTTTTTGAATTGATTTATCTCAAGGACTTGTTAGAGGGACAGAAAGCTCATACACCAATCCTGGTCAGCTCACATCAAAAGCGGATTCCCTGGTCCTGAGGTAATAAGGAATCTGAACCTGAGGATGATGCTTTCTCTCCCTGCAGAATGGTCTGGCTGTGAGACAAAAATGGGAAAGGTCAAAACCTAGAGCTAGGCAGGCATGGGAGATTAAAAGACCTTCCCAAGTCAGACACCTTGCCAGGGGTCAGATACACGAGGTGTTATCAAACTTATGGTTCATGCTTAAGTTTTTAAAAACTATTGAGGTAAAGGCACATTGTCTTTAATCCCCCTCAAACTACTGCCCCTTGAATGAAACACACTTATCCATCTTTCTTATCACTTGCTGAAGCGGTTCTGGAAGTCCTCTCCAGTGAGTGTCTTTATGGGGTGTGATCAAAACTAGGGAGAGCCGCTGTGGAGTGCTGTCCGGTACAAATTCAGGCTTAGAAAACACGGCCGTGTGTCTTTATCCACCTTTCTCACTGAATCTGTCTCTGCGCAACTTCTGACTCTTGCCCAAAGCTAAAAGGACCAGGAAAGGCAAACATTTTGAACTGACTCAGGACATCAGGGCAGCCAGGCAGGGCGGCTGAGACGGTCATGAAAGACGACGCCGGAACTGCTTCAGGAAGTGCAAGAAGGATGAGATAAGTACGTTTAAACTGAGGGGGAGTCTTCTGAGGGGGATTAATGGCAATGTGTCATTTACTGCGATAATTTTTAAAAATTTAAACAGTCACTGTACATTTTGACCACACCTCCAGTAAGATTGCCTGCCGCCCTCCCCTTCTGGCTTGCCACGGTACCAAGACAGACGAGGTTCAGGGGCATGATGACCTCAGGAAGTACATGAGAAGGGCAACTGGGCACCTGAAAAGTCAGAGCTGGGTCATGTATTTCCAAAGTTGTGTGCTGACAGGTCAGCTCTGTTTCTCCGGGTATAGCGCGTGCATGAAGTAGCTCTTTGAAACACTTAGCAGGCTTCTGTCACTTGGCTTAACTGTGTACGCTGCAACTGCTTTAATTGGTTTCATGTCTGGAATGAGGGACTGAAATGGAAGTGTGACTCTCGGGGGAGCAGTCCTGGCACTCAGATGACTTGTCATATTTCTTTTTTAATCTGCTGTTCTTTTCCTTAAGGTGAGGGCAGTAATCTAATTATCTTTTGAAGGCAAGCTCATGCCGCAATATGCCATCTTGGGCTGCTCTCAGAATGCAGCCCCGAGTGGGTGGAGGGAAATGAGGTGGGGATACGGGGTGCGGGGTGTACCTGAGTGCCTTCCTGCACAGAAGGCAGAGACTATTTCCCCACAAGGCCTGACAGCACAGTAAATGGGTGCTGGCAATAAAAGAAAGGATTCAAGTGCCATCTTGGCTGTGACTTTACATCAGTCCCTTGTCTCCTTGTAGCCTAGTTCCTTCTCTTGAAAAATGAAATTAATTCTACCTTGTAGTTGCAGTGAGGACTGAGTGAGATCGTGTGCACAGAGTCCATCCATCTTGGGCTTGGTGCATGATGGGCACCCTATAACCAATAGTCGTTATTATCAGGGACTCTCTCGGGATACCACATGCTGGGTGTGGTTAATCCTTGCAAGAGCTGACCCAGCCTTCACATGGGCCAGGAAGGCCTCAAATGGGGATGACTCATCTTGTGTTGCTGATCACAGGATGAAGAATTATTTTAAAACTCTCCTGTGCACATGGCAGGTTCTGGAAGGTGCCTCTTCCTCAGATTGAAGCAGTTAATCTTGCAAGACGTCCTGATTGGGGCAGCCACCTGTGGCTTCTTGGGCTGTGTTAGCTAGCTTCCTTCTATCTATATCTATTTTTAGGGAGATTTTTAAAGTTTTTACTGGTACTAATTATACAGAAGGATGGGTTTTTTTGTGGCCTGTTCATACATGTATATTTTGTACTTTGATCCTATCTACCCCATTACCCTTATTTATTCTCTTCTCTCATCCCCATCTCCTTCCTCTTCTCTAATAGTCTCCCTTCTACTTCCATGTCATCTCTGCCCCCGCCAAGGCCATGTATGACAGAAAGTATGTAATATTTGTCTGAGTCTGGCTTATTTCACATAACATGATGGTCTCCAGTTCCAACCATTTTCCTGCAAATTACATGGTTTAATTCTTTTTTATGGTAGACTAAGTACTCCATTGTGTTAATGTGCCACATTTTTATCCGTTCATCATGGGCAGGCACTTAGGCTGATTCCATAGGTTGGCCATTGTGGATTGATAAACATGGGTATACAGGTACCCTTAAAGTATGTTTCCTTGAATTCCTTTGGATATATACTGAGGAGTGGCATAGCTGGATCATATGGTAGTTCTTTTTGGTTTTTTGAGGAAATTCCACACTGATTTCCATAGTGTCTGTGCTGTTTACATTCCTACCAACAGGGTATAAGGGTTCCTTCTCAGCACATCTTCATAGCATTTATTGTTTTTTGTATTTTTTTTATGCTAGACATTCTGACTGAGGTGAGATGTAGTTTTGATCTGCATTTCATGGCTAAGGATGTTAAACATTTTTTTCATAGTTATTGGTCATTTGTAGTTCTTTTGAGAAGTGTCTGTTCACTACATCAGCCCCTTTATTGATCGGGTTATTTTTTATTTTTTGGTGCCAGAAGTTTCTTGAGTTCTTTATGTATTCTGGATTTTATCCTCTTTTGGATGAGTAGCTGGCAAAGATGTCCTCCCATTCTGTAAGGTGTCTCTTCACTTTATTAATGGATTCCTTTCCTGTGCAGAACTTTCTAATTTGATGCAATCCCATTTGTTTAATTTTGCTATTACTTCCTGAACTACTGGAGTCCTATTCAGGAAGTCACTGCCTATGTCTCTAATCTCAGATTGTTTCCTCTGTTTTCTTCTGGAAGTCTGAAAGTTTTAGGTCTTACAACCTGTATTTATTTGTCTATTATCCATCAATATATATTCATCTATCATTCCTCTATTTATCACCAAATAATATCTATTTCTATCATCTAGTTATCATCTATCTATCATTTATTGATATCATCTATCTGTACCTAATTATCTATTAATATCTGTCTACCAGTTACCCCAATAGGGCTGCAGTTTTCAATGTCCCTTACATAGCTTTTCCACTTAATAACTATAGATCACTGTCACTTTCAGTAGATGTGCATTTACCTTTCCTAATTCAGTTGCGTAATACTTCCTCCTCTTGGGGCGCTGTAGGTTCTTGAATCAATTCATGGTCAACAGGCTTTCAGGTTGTTTCAAGTACTCATAGTTTGCCGTTACAAATTATATTGTGATGGAAATATTTTTGCTATTACAAATTGTCTTGTGATGGAAATACCTTTTCATGGATCTTGGCACACTCTGGAAGAATGCAGGGTAAATTCTTCACAGTGGAATTATGGGCTTATGGGGGATGCGTAGTTTCAATTATGATCCATGTTGTCCACAGCTCTCTAGAAAGAATGTCCCTGTTTATTCCACCCGAAGCATTCTCAGGCCACACTCACCTTTTCTCGTAAACACAGTGCAGTCTTTGTCCACCAGCCTGCAGGGGAGAAATCTTGATGAGGATAAAGCCCTTCAGTGCAGCCAGCACTGTCAGTTTATGTGACTTTTATGGCTATTCTTGCTCAGATCTCTCACATCTCTGTGTTTTCATTTATGCTTTGTTTATATCACCAAACATGAGCAGTCTTATATCTTGTTTCTGTCACAATTTTTATTCAGTTTCTTGGCATTTCTTTCAGGGTTTTATTAGACATTTCTGGTCCTAGCTCTTAAAATTTCTATCACCTGCCTCCTAGGGACTCGGTGGCATTAATAGGAACGGATGGCTCCGAGGGAGGACCCTGAAGGTCCTGACAGTGCTCATGGTGGCTGCTCCCTTCTCATTGCAGCTTGAAGACTCTGGCAGTGTCCCGGTGTTCCCATTCACACCTGTGCTGATGAGCCGGGGTTCCTTTCTCTGTGAACGAACTTGGGCATTCTGTACAGGCTGCCCTGAGAAGCCCAGGGTGAGCTGCAGAGCCCCGGGCTTTTCTTACACTTCTAAAACACTAGGTTCAGGTACAAATGCTCCTAACCACCCTGGGGATTCTGTAACAGCAAAATCTTTCTAAACTTCACCATAAGAAAGCAGGGCCAGAAGGCAAAGCAGCAGCAAGGCCCATCTGAATGAAAAATCTAAAGATAACCAAAAGGAGAAAAAAAAAAAAAAAAAGGCTGGGCATGGTGGCCCACACCTGTAATCCATGCAATTCCAATACTGGAGAGGCTGAGGCAGGAGGATTGCCTTGAGTTCAAGGGCAGCCTGGGCTACACAGTGAGTTCAAGGCTAGCCTGGAATGCCCATTGAGACCCTGTCTCAAAAAAGCAAAACAAACAAACAAAAATAAACGAAAACGAAAAAAGTGTTCTTCACGAAGCCAAGTAAAATAACAGTCTTACACAGAGTAGGCAAAGTCTGCCTGCTGTTCCACAGAGTTTAAATTGCATCCTGAGGCAAACAACAGTGGTGAAATTAATTATGTGCTATGGTTTGTGTTTTTAATATTTTCCCTCAGATAGTCTTGGTGGGGATAGGGATGCAGGGTGACCACTTTTGCAGGGAAATGGGAGTAATATTTTGGGTGGCCACCACCATGACTCTAATTCAGAAGGATAAAATCTGACCTAATGTGACCTTAAGTGATGTCATCTGGCCAGGCACTGAGCTTGATGCTAGAAATAGGAAAAATGACCCCATTCTGAGTCTTTATCTTTTATCAAACTACTATTTGTAAGTCTATACAAGACATTCGATACAAATATGATGGTAACTAGAGAATCCACCAATGGTATCTTTGAGTGATAAAATGCACTTTGAGGACAGAAATAAATGTCATATGTGGACCCCTCCATTAAGCCGAGTCCCTTTTAGTATTTATAAGTGAGACATTAGATTGGGTCTGACATTGGCTGTTGACCAGGGCTGATTGTGCCCCCACCCAGGGGACACGTGGCAAGTCTAGACATATTTTTGAGAATGGAGGCTACCCATAGATCCTGCTAACATCGACAATGTCCAGGATCCAAAAAACCCACACTCCCCTGACAAATAATTATCTGGCTTCAAATGCTAATATAGCCAAGTTTGGGAAACCAGGAGCTAAAAGCTTCTGTGTCAGCTACGCTCAGTCCTTGTGATCTGCTGCCCCAAATCTCACTGTTTTGATACTAGGGAGACTCTGGCTTTATAGATTTTAAGATTGTTTTCTGATAAATTAGGATAAAAGAAAAAGACATGACAATAATCATTCTGAATCTTTTTTTAAAAAAGAAAACAGTTTATTAGGATATTCTGGGGAAGAGGTGGCCAAAGGGACTACGTACACTCTGTAGTGCTTGAGCAATAGGCTAACAGAAAATTCAAACATCACAAAACCATTTCCAAAGTCCAGACAGCAAAACTTGTACTTCTATGTGTAGATGTTCTTCCATGGATGTTGGCAAGAAAGTATGTTGCAAACAACCGTGTGAGAATAACCCTGGGAGAATCCACAGGCATCCTTGGGAAGCTGGATACACCAATGTGAGAGAAATGCATCGCCCTCTACAAGTGGGAGACTCAAGAACACAACACATCAAGGAGATCCAAGGAAAGTTCCCTCTCCTGACTAGAGGCTCCTCAACAAAGCTCGCTTTGCCCACTTTGCTACTGCTCTGGGGAGCTTGGGTGTCTGGACCTCCTGCACAGGACAGAATCCTAAAAATATCTCCTAAATCAGAAGCCTTCTTCTATTTTACCTGTACTATTAACCTTCACGAAATAGAATGAACGGGAGCTGAGACATACCCTCAGGTTAAGAGTAAAAAATGTAACACCAACCAAAAGTACAAGAGAAAAATCTACCACCCAAAATCTCACGCAGCTTCTCAGCAGGAGTTGGATTAAACCGAGAAAATAATTTCAATATCAAGGGATAATGCACACAAGACAGGAAAACTCTTTCAAGCAGGCTCCATGGTGAGAAGTGTTTCCTCACTCCCTTGGGTGAGGGAAGGGAGAAGAAGGGAAAAAACAGATAATTAAGAGAACTATAAGGCCCTGGATTTCAGGTTTCTGAAACCATTTCTTCATTCCTCTGAGGACAATCAGCTATTTCTGATTCCAAAAAAGCACATCAGAAATGCGTGATTACAGGAAGGCCACAGCCAAATAAGGCAGGGCAGTCTGTGATCTGGTTCTGCTATTTCCACCACCCCCCCATTTAAGAAATGCTTTCGGCTAAAGCTGAACAATAAAAACCCAATTTCCAGATCAAGCACACTTTTCAGGCCAGGAAGATAATGCTGGATCATAGAGTCCTGCAGGATGGAGGGTGGGGAGGGAGGGAGGGAGAGAAAGAGAGACAGACAGACAGACGGGGGAGATGGGGGGCTGTGTTGATTGAGCCTTATATGACAGTGTGCTGGAAGGCCCAGTACTTTCACCCATTCCTGCAACAGTCACCCTGACCTGTCCCTAGAGCCAACCTTTACTGACTTCTAAAGGCCTCGGGGTTTGTAAACTGGGGCAATTCTTCATCCTCCCTCATTCTAGTCTTATGATCTCTTCTCTGCTATGTCTGGTGGGCACCAGGGGTCGCTGCACATTCCAGATTTGGAACAAACCCTGCTGACTGTATTGCCCTCAGCTCCAGTGTCTCAGTCCCTCCTGCACCACGACCGGGGCCTGACGCTGGAACAGTCCCACAAGCTCACCTATGGGGACCAGATCACAGCCCTCTAAGGTGCTGTGGAGTGATGCCGGGTTCTAACTTGGTTCCTGCACTGGGTGTTTAGGATCAGGCTGAGGGAAGGTGGTTTGATTCTCTGTCGTGGGTGATCTGGGTTTGCTCTTGTGGGGACTAGAACTTAACCTCCTGGGAGACCAGGTCAGAAAAACAGGTTCATAGACTCTTCATATAGAAAAGAATGTCAAACTGAAAGATTTTGCCAATCTGGAAAAATAAGTATTTCCCAATTTTGAGGAAACTGGTGTCAAAGGGCTCACTAGTCTTACATTACTTGTGGGGAAGCTTCAGCTCCAAATGATGGGTCATCCAGCCAGAGCACTTATTCAACAAATGTGCTGAACTGATCAGCACTTGACTTTGTTCTCAGGACACTAATGAAGAGGTTGTCATCCCGGGCAGTGATCTGGGACTAGTGAAGTGGTCCAGCTTTCTTGCCTATGTCCTGTGCTTGAGGCAGATTAAAATCTCTGCAGACTCACTGGTCTGGCAAATGTGCAGAGCTGCTGGGACTGGCTGGTCATGCTCAGCTCCTCGGGGACAAGTACTAGCTTTTTGTCTCTCAGCAAGGAACACAATGCGAATTAAAGTTGCTGTGATCTGAGCACTTCCTTAGACCCTTTCCCTCAGGTCGCCCTCAGTATCTTAAGAGGACAATACAATATCATCAAAGCTCAATGACAGTACAACTACAAAAATGGACTGGGTTTTGCCACTGTGTGACAGAACAAAACCCTTCAACGTGCCAACATTTTTCATGCAAGTAGCATTTTTCAAATCTCTTTCTGCTGGAAGAGATGTCAGGACTGAGGAGGAAGTTGACAGTGTCTAGGCAGCCTCCTGGCACTCTCTACAACACAAAAATGGGGACTGGTAAGAAAGCCCAGTCTGCAAAGAATAGAAGAAAATCAGAGAGAACCTTCTACTGATTCGGGTGCTGGGCTTGGCAACTGCCCTTGAGCAAAAATAAACTCCCCATGGCAGTGGGACAAGATGCTGATATTGGCACCTGCCAGAGGCAGACAACCGAAGTCGCAGCTGCGCTGGTCAAATGAGCTTGGAGACCTTCAGAGGCTGACGCCTTGATGACTATTAACAGGCTGTGGTGCTCCGCAGTCAGTTTATTGAAATTGGGTTTGTGTGCCTTCCCCGCCTCTCTGGGCTGGGCCTTAGAGCCATCAGAAGTGCAGGTGGCTCATCCCCCAGAGCAACCACCTCAAGCTGCCTCCGGCAAACAGGGGAGGCTCATCCAAGAACACAGAGAGTGACAGAGAGATCCTTGGGGAGGAGGCAGCAGGCAGGATGGCCCCCCAGTGCAAGGAAGGAAGCGCTCAGGGGAGAGGTGGGGAGGTGAATTTATGACTTGAGGATTAGCATCACCTTTAGATCATTTGGCTCCTAAAAAAAACCTTCTCCTTCTTCAATGAAGTGGGTATCTGATGGAAGAAGAATGTCTTTGGCCAGTACTAAATTTACAGTACTTTGGGTGAAGAATGGATAGGAAGAGACCCTGCTAAATACTGAAGAGTAAAGAACAAGAGTGAAGTTAGAGACTCAATAACCAATACCAAAGGGAACTGAACCAGTTAATAACTCAAGACAGATGTCCAGGGGGAAATCACGCTACAGAATACATACTGGGATGTGCTAAGCCCACAGAGTTAAGGCCTCTGCAGTGAGACTATTATCCAGAGGTACAATTATCACAAAGAATCCTAGACAACAGACTTAAAACAAATGGTCACTCAAGAAGAAAAGCTGTGTCGGAGTCAAGAGGTGTCAGATATATACACAAGATTTTTTTCTCAGGATAAGAGAAAAATGTAGCTTCTAAGAGTGTTCAACCAAATCCCTGGCTTTTTTTTTTAGAATTTCTAAAAAGAAATTCCTTCCTCTGTCATCCAGACATTACTGGCAGCTCTGGCTTTCTTTCTGTAAAGGGACCACGGCCTGTTTCAGGGAACTCTGGATGCTTTGTTAGGTAAAGGCTCCTACTCTGCTCACTGAGAGACATCAGCAGGCTGCAGGACCTGCTGGCACATGCTACATGGCCCCTTGTTGCACCTTGATTTTGCTTTGTCTCTCCAGACTCTCCATGCTTGGTGCAGATGGGCCTTCTGCTTCGCGGTGCCCAGGCCAACGGTAACTCACTCCCATCAGTGGCCACTGCCTCTAGCCTCTCATGCAAAGATGGGTCTCCCACAGGCTCATCTGCTTCAGCAAAGAGGAGAAGCAAGGGCAACGGAGATCACAGAGGTATGAATCCACAAGATCGAGAACAGCATCAAAAGAGAATCAGATAACATGAACTCATTTAAGCAGCCCCTTTCTGTCCATAGTTTATTGACAAAAATAAGTCAGGCGTGTCTAACTACATGAATGAAAACTTATTTTCCAAAAGACAGCTCCTTGGAGGCCACTATTTTGTAAATAATAACTGGAATACATTTATGGTAGATTCTAAGAAAAGAATTTGCTAATTTTATAAACTCCCACTCTTACATCCCTTTTCCCAAGCACTTTACACTGACTTAAAAATGCTTCCGCTCTCCCACATTCCTAATTCAGCAGACGGGGTGTTTGGGAGTGTCTGAGCGAGAGACAAAAAAAAGTACATAAGAAATGGGATGCAGCTGTGAGAGACCCAACCTCAGAGCCAGCACAAGACGGGACCTGTCTCAACACAGATCACACGGAAGGTCACTGCAGCTCTGGAGAAGCCCCATCTAGTACTGGAGGAACTTGAAGCTATCACTTCTATGACATTTTCTTTACTCTAAAATAAAGAATTGCTTAAAAATATAAAATAGGAACCACACTCTTAATTAATGCTCTGGATACAGTTTGCTATTATACTTAAGAAAAAATAACCTATGTAATTTTTAACATCTATGTTTTCTTTTAGAGGCTTGAAAAAAATTAGATATGGAAAAATATTCAGCTGACATTCTGAATTCCCTCTCTCTATTGTGCACTTCTTCCTTCATGTGCTCTACTCAAAAAATACTCAAATATATATTGGTCAGAGATAGTCAACATCAAAGTGAAATGAATGTGCTTCTAATCAATGTGGCAATACAGCCTTTTTTTTCTCTCTCTGAAATAAGTAGGGCATGGCCAGATTTGATCTGAGAGTCATGGTCTCCATGGATATAAATGTCTGTTTTTGTGTTGTCAAAATCGACTACCCTTACCCTAAGATGTTTCCTGCAAGAGACTTGGCCTTAGCAGATAGCCCCTGTGTTCGTGACACCTGAAATGCAGGGACTGAAGGACAGGAAGTAGTGAATTGCTTTTTACATGCAAGCACTCCAAACGGAAGTCGGATAGGTAAAAGATTTCAATAATTTCTCTCGTCTAGTCCTGGAGCAAATGAGGATGCTTCAGGGTCACCAGGGTAAACTGAGATTGCACCACATGACAGGACCACTTGCTTTGCTTCATTTTGTAACGTCTTCAACTAGTTCTTCTTGAGCAAGATATTTCTCCGGTTTATTTAATTAGTAATTTGTTTTCAGTTTGAGGATTTGGTCACTCAAATATGCTTTTATCTTTGAAAAAAATGAGATCTTTGTCAGGGGTGGAGCTTTTGGAGATTTAATTTCTATGTTGTGTATCTACACACTCTTCAGTGAAGGCCGCCCTTGTTAGCACTGAGAATTCCCATTTCTTCTTTGGTTACCTGAAGCTAATTAGAGCTGCTGGATTTTGCAGAAGTAATCAATACCTTTCTACAGTGGATCACATAGAATCAGACCCATATGCAATTAGCCCAGTAAAGATACTCAGAGATACCTTAATTAAAACAAGATACATTCTGTAAGAGATATGCTCTCATAGCACTTCAGATGCTTTGACACATTAAATGTGTTTATTCAAAGTAAGAGTCTTTATGGAACTTTTCACTGATCAAATACAGTTGGATGTTTGATGCATTCATCTCAAAAGCATTTGGAGGTGAAAAAATGTTGGTACTAAGTATTATGCATCTGTGTCTATTAACATCTGGCTATAAATATATTTCAAACACCAAAAAAGCTCAAAGAGTAGGCCTCTCTCTTGGATTTCATAGACTCCTCCTCCTCTCCCAGTGATCTGTTGACTCTTCCCAGGCAGAAGCTCAGCAGGCAAAGAGATCAGTATGAATGTGCACCAGGAGTTCCCCCTTCAGCCCTCTGCAGGGTGGGAAGAAAGCCCACACTTGCAGCACCCCGTGGAGGAAGAATCTACTCTCCTACACTCAGTATGGGAGAAACACTGCCACTAGTATGTGACCACTGCATATTCTGACTCTCACCATCTAAATCAGACTTCAAAAGTCCACCTTGGGGTCTGTGTGATGAAGGAAGAGAACAATGGGAGAAAACAGCAGCTAACAAAGCCGGCTGCCTTATCAGCACAGGCTCACCCTATTCTGTTTACCTGCACAACAAACTCACTCCCCAGGCCTCACACAGACCTCTCAACCTGCCAGCCTTCTTTCCTTTCCACGTAATCAGCCACAGTTTGTCATGGAGGAGCAGAACAAGATCCAAGCTGATTCCTGATGACCCTCAGACCAAACTGCTCTCAACAGGGCTCAGGAGATCACAGTCGGAAGCAGAGACAATCCTTAGGAAAGCAACTGTCTACCCAGGCATGGATAGAAAAAGGGTGTGGCACAGCCCCAGCCCCTGCTCCATCAAAGCTTCCTCCATCAGAAACCGAGCACCAAGGTACCAGGTTGTGTCAGCTGGCAAGGGTGCCAAGAGATGTTGTGCGCCATTACAAGTGGCCCCTGGGTTCCTCGCACGTATGCACACTTGCATTTCAAGACACCACAAAAGACAACTCAGCTGTTCTGTTTCCTGCTGCCTATCCACTGTCACATGATGCAGAGCTTTCCGCTAAGCATGAGGCACCTCGGGGTCTGCTTTTGAAGAGCTGTATTTGTGAAGTTAATGTCGGAGCTAACATGACTTATGAGAGGAAAACAAGCTCCAGATATTTTGTATTAAACCATCAGTAAAAAATGAAGATATCATTACTTTCAAAATATAGAAAGCCAATAGTTGAAATCATCAAGTAGTAAAATTTCTACATATAACCTTGTAAGTGTAAAGAGTATTAGAGTGATGCTTCGACTACATTTGACTCTTGTTAATTTAAGGGCTTCTCCCTCAGGTAAGGCTTAGGGGAGTATCCACCAACTATCACGGTACTGTGAGGGTTCACATCCACTCTCCCTAGTTTGACCAAAAGACAGATTCTACATTTGGATGTGACAGGTGTCTTTTGTTTTGTATGAGAGCACAGAACAGTTTACAATACACGAACAGTGCGGAAGATGCTAGTACATACAGAAAGATGACTATCAGTACAAGTTGTTTTCCACAAAATCCACTCTTGATGAGAACTTTCACTCTGTGTCAAAAAAGCTTCTCATTCATGTTAGGTTGCAGTTTATGTCATTAGAAATCGAAGCTGTTACATGAGCTATGGAAGAATCTTTAGAAATACTAACTCTTTCTCCATTTAGTAAAGGCCAGAATTAAAACTGTTAAAATCATCATATCATCATCATCATCATCATCAAAAACATGGCCCTAGTTTACTTTACAGTCAAGTTTACAAATTGTCCCCTTAAAATACAGCATGCCTCGAACAAAGCCTTTTGAGTGTGGAATGTAGCACTGCCTCAGGTTTTCCACAGAAGCCCCTAAGGATCATAAGAAGCTCTCTTTAAAAAAAAAAAGTTCCAGTTGGATGAAACTGTTTCTCCACTGAGCTCCTAGAACTGGATTTTCAGATATACGAGAGGACGGGAAACAGATAACTTGGTTTTTGTCTTTTTACATGTCCACATTGTTCTTTAAACGCAGCTACGATGTTCCTGCCAAAGATAACGATAATAGGGCAGACAGAGCGGTGACCACCAGAACCAGCAGTGGGCTCAGACCGCAGCTTGCAGGAGCAGCCATCGATTTTGTGGTTATGTGGCTGGAAGCACCAGCGAGACCATCTTTTTCATAATTGCTCTGTAAGAAAGAGGTTTCATTACCACCCACTGCACAGGCCGATTCCCTCACAGCACATTTTAATCACACTCTTCCTCTCTACAGTCCCATTGGCTGATCTCTCACCAAAGTTGGCCCCAGCTCTTACCACGAAGCCTTCAACTTGCTGATCTCTAGTTTTATGAGAAGGAGCCTTGAACGTGGATGTGACTGGCTACTTTGGATATACTGTCTAACCTGATGCTTACTGGTTGCTCCTCCACAGTGGATTATATCCTTGCCCTTTTACATCACTGGCCGTCTTCCCCTTTCCACAGTTCACCCTGTGCGACATGGAACCTTTCTCCCTCTAGGTAGCACTGGCTGAGGAAGGATGCTCACTGTCTCTCGCTACCATGGAGGAAAGGCAGGAGGAACCATCTTGGGAGGTTTGCCCCATTAAGTAGCAGAGCACATAGCAATGTGCCACAACTAGCATCGGAGTTAGAAAGAGCAGGAGCCCAAATTTTTGAGATGAAGATGCAGAGATGGCAAGAACTTGTGCAGCTCTTCCGTGGGATAGCTCAATGCAGAACCCAGGCTTCAGGGCTCCCATGCAGAAGGGCTCCTCCATCCCGTCACCAGGAGGGTAGCTGAGATTTTTGTCTTTTTTTTTTCCTGGACCTGAAACCTTATTTCCTTTGAGGTTTATATATCATCCTTTGCCCCCGGGCCCAAAGTTGTCTCTATAAATGCGGGGATACCCAGAAAGAAATGTCACTTACATCAGAAAGACAGAGCTGTGTATTGTCCGACACATTGGATTTCAGCTTCTGTGCCTAGAGAGGAAAAAAAAAAAAAAAGGCTCAACAATAATAGGGAAGAGTAATTACTGAAGATTCATTAATCAATGCTCTAGGGCAGTGCCGTCCAATAAATATGTGAGCCACAACCATGAGCCCACAACCGTAAATCTGTAATTTACACTATTCTAGTCACCACCTAATAAAGAGATAACAGGTGAAGTTAATGTAATAATATATTTTATTTAACCCACTATATTACCATTTCAACACATAATCAATATAAAAAATTAATGAGATACTTTGTTGCTTTTTCATATGCATCTTCAAAATCTGGTGTGTTTGACAAGGTATATCCATTCAAACCTGCCCGCCACTTCCAGGATCAACAGCCACCTGTCATTAGTGACTGCTTCAGGGTCAGCACAGGCAGCACTAGGTCATCAAAGAAAAAGTTTTGAAATGGACCTCTTTCCCCTTCCCCTTCCCCTTCCCCTCCCTTTCTACCATACTGGAGATTGAACCCAAGGAGCTCTACCACTAAGCAACATCCCCAGCCCTTTTTATTTTTTATTTTGAGAAGGGATCTCACTAAGTTGCCCAGTGGGACTCAAATTTGAGATCCTCCTGCTTCAGCCTCCCTCAGTGCCGGCATTACAAGCATGTGCCTAGTTCACTCTTATTTCTGTACGCTAATTTTGGGTCAAAAACTTGAAAATGTTGCAATACAAATCCCCATTTATTAGTATCATAGGCAGAGGTCTTTGGAAACTTGTCTGTTTGTTTGTTCATCTGTTTATTCATTGCTCTAGTCAACAGACACTACTGTACTACTACTATTTTCTAGGGCTGAGCAGAGGGTGGTGAACAGAAAGGACATGCTCCCTGGGCTCCCCGGGCTCCCCTCTGCTGAGTAAACTGCTCCCTGGTTGGGGCGGAGGCACAGGGCAGGGACTCTCTCAGATGGGACCTTCAGGGGATCCCACAGGGCACTACAGATCCCAATCCAGCCCTTTAAAGATGCTCCAGCAGAGCTGTGAGGAGGCTGAGCTATGACGGCTTTAAGCTCCTTGTTTCCCCTCAACCAGACCAACCTTCCCCTGGGCTTCTGCCTGAGAACTGAGTGGAAGGAGAAGGAAAAGCTCCATTGCTCCAACAATGGAAACAAGAACATTTGTGACAACCATCCACCCCGTACAAGGCACTTGTTTCACAAAGGAAAACCACAGATGCCACAGACGTTAAGAGACTCAGCTGAGGTCACACAGCAATTTGCTTGTTGAGTCAGGATGCAACCAACTCTCTTCAAATCTTGGGAGAAAAGATGCTCTTTCCCGTATTACGGTGTTTTTCTCTCAGTCTCCACCCTCCTCAGATTCCACGAATGTAACAACTCCACCCACGATGCCCATTTTCATACCCAGCAGTAGATAACAGCCTTTGGTACCAACAGACAGAGAGCTTATTTGCCAGCAAGATGCGCCCTGGTTAAGCATCACACCTGAATCAAGGGGCATCTGAGCATGTGGCGCTGGCAGGCTGATTGCCTGTAGCAAGACTTCGCTGAAGTCATGCTAGGCTGAAATGATAGCATGTTCATCTGAGGAGTAATTTGTTGGCCATAATGCCACTTGCAAAGCATCATAATCTTTGCCTATATTTGCATATGCCAGCTGTGAATATGAAATAGAAACCTTTAAACAGGCTTCAAGAATAAGACACTATGAAGCATCCTCGGGCTGTTCAAAGGTCACTAAATGTTATGTATAAGAATATCAGAGGGGAAAATGCAAGAGGAATTGTACTTCACTCAAAAGCCTACTTTTAATCTATATTAATAGCAAATCTGGTCCATTACATTGTTCTCTGAGAACATGTGTAGAATTTAACATGTTTTATTTCTATTCAAGATTAGATTTGTTCCCGGAGACCAAAATGACCCTGAAACATTTCGTTCTGCCTTCTTTTCTAGGCCATATTCTGCAAATCACGGAAACCCTTGCTAAGTGCCTTTACATAACTAATAAGTTCACCAAATTGCACAGAGAAGTCAGCATGACCTCTAGATTGGGGAACACTGTTCCCTCAAGGTGTTCCTGTCCCCACAGTCACAGTTAAGTGGCACCCCGGTGTCCTGGGTCACAGCAGCCTCTGAGAGCTCGTGGGTGGGCCTGTCTCCTCCTGCTTCAGTCTGCAGGATCAGTGCCAGTGGCCGTGATTTCCTCTTGATATACACAGTCTGTGACTCTCACCAGCTGGACTTCTCTGTGACTTCAGGAACTTGAGGTAGCACTAGGGAAATCTCCCCCTTATGGAATGATCGTGAAGGTGCCTGCAGCAGAGGACAGAAATGCCTCTCTCTGCACAGATGTTCTTCAGCACGTTCAGTCTGCATAAGCAAATCTCTGTCCCCGTTAGTCTCTGAGGGCTTCCCACTGTGTACCGCAGTTATGAGCCTTCAAGCACGTGCCCAGGCCTAATCTGCCAGTTCACGCTCTCCCTCTGGAAGTGGCTGCAATAACATCCAGTCATACAAGAAAATACATTTAGACCAGCTTGTATTCTGTGAAGTGGGCTTGTGCTCCTCTAGAAGAGCTATCCCATTGACTCCAACAGCCAGCACCTGGCCTTGTCTCCCTATAGTGTCACTGGCTTGACTACAGCTGGAGGCAGAAGCCCCCAACTACATGGCCTGGAAGACAGCCTGGCTGGCAAAACATGGCCGAACTGCCCAGTGCAGGTAAGAGTGTGCAGCCAGGCCCCACTCAGACTGAGGAAAACCTTCATCCTGTTCCACACTTTCCCACCTATGGCTCTTGAAGGCTTGGAAGTCATACCCAGGGTTTTCCTCACTCTGCTTCGAGAGACCATTAGCCGGCTTCCTACAGAGAGATCTAGTGCCCAGGAAACCACCACGGCTGCAGAGCATGGTGAGCAGAGTGGCCCTGGGGAGCCACTTGACGCTGAAGGGAACACCATAAGGTCACTGCATCTAACTAGAAGGTGAAGGGAAAATGTTACCAGAGCTTGGAGTGGCAGGTGACACAAAAATAACAGAATCAAAGGCTTGTGCATAAATGTGAGGTCTTTTAAAATTCCTTACCAAATAAGATGCAAGCCAGAGCGAATCTGCTGCCCTGATGGGAAGGAGTCACCTACAGACAGAACACCGCCCAGTGCTCCTATCAGTATGTGGGCTGTAGGCAAATGGGTAGGCCTGGGCCTGGAGCTGTGTATGTCTGGCTGCCAGCATGCTTAGGAGCATCATATGTGGCATCGAACCCTGGTGACCATGTGTTAGAAACCGGGCTCTTCAGATCCAGAGTCTACTTAAGAAAACCTGGGTCTTGGGAGTTTAGCTCAGTGGTAGAGCACTCGCCTAGCAAGTGCAAGGCCCTGAGTTTGATCCCCAGCACCCCCCCCCCCCCCCGCAAAAAACTAAAAAGAAAACCTGGGTCTTAAAGCCCACTTTCAAAGTCCTGAGAAACCTATTATTTCCACATTTGAAAGGCTTTTATCCTGAGTTATTCTGAAAACACCATCGAGTTCTCACTGCCCTACTAGTCAGGTATGATAAATGCAAACAGACAAAATTACACAGCATCCCCCGTTAAATTATTGCAAAAAGTATTTACATACTTTTAATGTCTCGTTTGCTGAAAATTAGGATAGACTCAGGAAAATTGAAAGAAAAAAAAAAACTTCTGAGACTTTGTAAGGAGTAAGGTAAGTTAGAAACTGGAAAAGCAGCTTGCATCCCTGAGTTACAAAGCAACGAAACCCAGGGTAAATGAATGGATGTGCTGGCACAGGGTACAGGGTCCTTCCCATGAGCCCTGTACTCCTGCCAATGATGGGGAGTACAGGGACACAACTTGGAGTTTAGCCAGTCATACCTACCTGGACGTAGAGCTTATGGTTTGTAGTTTTAAAATAAATATCTCTTTTGAAAAGAGATAAAGAACATACTCTATTTCATTTTTCAACAGACAACTTGAACCATTATTTTAGTATATAAATTTAGAAGATAAATTGTGTAATCTCTTTTACCGATGAGTGTTTCTGAGCAGCTAATTTACAGCTCCGTGGTTTGAAGGAAGGTGCCTTGCTCTGTAATGGGGAAACATCACCACCAAGAAACAGGACCTTGAGGGCTGCATCTTGAAAATGGAAAAATGCAAAGTAATCTAGAGAAGACTATGCCCACAGAAGCCCTCCCCATATTCTGGAAAACCAGGGAAACCTGTTCTTTAGTCTCTTCATAAGCCTTGTCCCTCTGGCAGCTGTTGCTCTTCTGCTATAAAATTGTCACTGGTAATAATCCCCAAGTCCAGGCATGTCACCTAATAGAATTTCCAGGGCACTCTAATTGTAAGAGCAGACCTCGCCAGTCCCTGGCACCAGAGGGTTAATAAATGCATTAGACGCTGTTAACCTCTGTTACCTGGAGTCAGAGTGGAGCCTCTGCTGCCTTTTACCCCAGTGATTAGCATTTGGAAAGCCAGTGTCAGTGCCAACGGCATTCCCCATGCAGAACACACAGGCACACACATAATTTATGGCCCACAGTCAGGTCCCCACCAAGTTCTGCCTACAGTGGGCTCTCCAGGGCCTTGGGGATGGGTCAGGCTTGTGAGCAGCATGCTCGCTCTGTTTATGGAATTGGAGACTTAAAAGCACACCCGCTCAGAACCTGGCCTTTGCTGCCCCAGGATTCCATTTCTGTAGAGAAGCCAGTGTTTAATCTTGGGTTTTTAGGCAGCTGTCAGCCAGCAGGGCATAGAACATTTTTCTGCTCTCCTCTATGCAAAAGAAAAGCTGTTTTCTGCCCTACCTCCAGAAAATAAAACCAGAGGAAGCTGCACAATCCAATAGCAGCAGACTGTCCAGGCTACAGCCAAATAGTCATAATTAATGATGCTCTGGTTCTTTTCTCCCTTGCTTTACTGATTAGAGAGATTTGCTATATTAGGAACCTGTTTGCTTAATGACAGAATACAAGCAATAAACAGAGAAATACACAGACTGTAAAATGCAATCAACTTAGCTCTCCAGCACTCACTAAGTACCTTGCTGCATTTATCACACTTGTCAATACAAGTTTATTAGCATACAAGTCTCTTCTACAGCATAAATTGGACTTTTTCTAGGAGAAACCATTGCATGAGTTCTTTTGGAAATAGTTTGGAATCAAAAGTCCAGAACTTGAAACCATTTCTCACTTTAAATGTGCATGTCTTATGTTTCCTTGTAAGATAAAACAAAGAAAGAAGGGTATGTACCTAATCCCAAAGGATAACTGAGCAGAGTAACTTGCTGCAGAGTTTGCATTTTTCATACCGTATTTGAAACAGACTCGCCTGATTATAGATTTTTATGGGTTGTATTTATTATTCTATTACACAAGTCTGTTGTATACTTGATATGTATTTTCCCAAACTAATTTCTGTACATAAAAAGAAGACAGAAAAAAGAAGCTGCCCGAGAGTGAATCCAAGCTAAGTCATAGTGGGTTGCAGAATGTTCTGGAGACTTCTACTCTTCAGCTTTTTCTGGACTTTGTGACTGACTTTTGGGAGAGCCAGACAGGCTTTATTGCTGGTCTGGTCAGAAGCAGTTGACCAACCTTCTAAAATCTCTGCCACTGTTTATTTTGAAATTCTCCTTCCTGGTGATTTGCGTTTCCTACACACTTGGTAACAACCGCTTGCAGCCACTGGTCTGAATAATGTGCAGTAAAGTCAGCTGCGTAAAACAAGTGGACACATAAATAAGCCCTGCTCAGAGCCTCTGGGCCTGGGCATTTGTCTTTCAGAGCCCATGCTCAGCAGGGAAAGAATCCATTTCCTCCATGCTGAATTCTGCCAGGAGAAAACAGGGCTGTGAGGGGAGCCAGGGTGAGCCAGGACACTGTCCTTCCAAGAAGCGGTTGGTGATAAGCCTGAGGTGGCTTTTCTACCCCTCAGGTTGGGACTGACAGGTCTCCTCTATCTGCTCCTCCCCAAAACACTTTGTCTCCAAGTTGCCTGAATCTCAGCCAAAGGTTTCCATTCCATTAAGCTCTAAAAATTTCTTAGAAAGGTTATTGACTTGTGTGGTGCTCAGAAATGTGCAAGGGCTCCAAGTTTAGTCTGTCTGGGCAAGTTGTGCCTGGTCATAAGATGGAACATATGGACTACTGGGGCTTGCCGTGGTTTCTTCTCCCTGGAGGAAGGACGGCTCAGCCCCAGTCAGGCTGAGTTTAGAGGCCTCCAGCAACATGTGCGCTGTGGATTGAAATGAAACCAGATGGGGATTTACCAGTCATACTCTTGAAGGTGACACAGAAAAGTGCTCTAGAGTCTAGGAAGCTTTAGGTTCCTGACATCCACGGGGCAGTCAGAGTTTATGCCACAGAGCCTGAGTTTACTGCTGAGCTGACAGTAGAACCCCTTTCTGCTGACGGGATTGAAGAGTGACCCTTAACTGGTCGACTGAGAAATTAAGTGAAAGGGAGAAATCATTTGAAAATGATACATATTTGTAAAACTCTAAAATCTAAATGTCATTAATTTACTGATTTTTGAATATATAACCAAGGCCACCTTTTTTAAAGAGCCTACTGATTGGAGTTCCCCAACTTACATTTTGTTTAGGCCGTATTTCTGAATCATGGTCTGCAATTCCCAGTTTTGGTTTCTTTAAGATAGGAGTGGCATTTGTATGACACCCACAGAGGAATCTCAGTACAGTTTTCTACATTTTTATAATTTTTCTCTGTCTTTTATAGTTATCTGGCCCACAACTAATCTAAGGCATTTTTTAGGAAATGGCCTTATTCAATACATTGAACTTAAATCTTCATTGAAACATTTATACTTTTGTGTTCCTATCTCAATCATTCACATACTATTTGATTAAATGATGTAAACACAATACCAAATACAACCAACACTAAACGGTTTGAGAACAAATACACTTGGCTTTGCACGCCTGTGTGTCCACTGGAGAGAGAGAGCAAAGGGCTGGCTGGGCAGAAGGAGGGAAACCGAGGAGCTTGGAGCATTCAGGGAGCCTTCTGCATTCCTCAGTAAGTTAACAGAAGGGAAAGTCTGGCGTAGGTGATGAGCTGGTAAAGTGAAGATCACTTTAGAGAGTTCCTATTATAATTTAGAACTTGTTCCTGGTATGGTCTTGCTGAATATGGTAGAGTAAAAAAGAACACAGGTTAGGAAGAGTCTACAGTTGGCTTTTCAGTCATTAGCTATGACTCTAAAAATCCATGATCAAGTGTCTAAATAACAGAGTGGTTGTGAGAATCAAGCATGATACTCCAGGGAAGTTCTTTTAAAGTTCAAGTGACTGTTGACAGTGCCTTAGCCTTTCTGAGATCTCTGGTCTGTCTAGAATTGGGGCGAGGATGGGGAAAATGCAAAACCTTAGGCTAATTTGGCTTGTGAACACCTTATTGAAGAGATGCAGTTTGTGCTCTCCTGTGATTCCTTAGATTTAAAAAGGGATGCTGTGAAAAAGACACAGTCCAATAAGAAATATCAACAGGCCTCCATTAGCTAAGCCATCCCCCAGGCTTCTCTGTCCGTCTCGCTGTGCCATCAAAGGCTGCCTGAATCCCTGCACTTGTATTTAACACTAATTGCAGGGCAGCATGCAGCAGTGCGCAGACCTGTCTATAGCACGGAGCTCAACAAGCACTCTGGCCGGCTTCTTTTATAACTTCACATGAACATCTTAGCGTGGCTTTTTTTATTTGCTTTTCCCCAGGCTGGAGCACCTAGGTTGTAAAATACACCGTAGGACTGCGTGTTTTTGTTCATAGTTAACTTACTTGATTAGTAAACTATTCAGACAAGAAGCAATTATGAGCTGTAATTTAGAAAATTATGCCCAATTAACAGTAAGATGATGCCAAACAATGTGTGAAAGACGTTTTGGTTTGAGGTATGTGTGTACAGGGATGGGTGTGGGGTTCTATAGAGCAAATATTCAGTAATGATTGTGCAAAGGCAAAAAGGAGGGAAGGGCCCAAAATGAAACATTTGTTTTCTCAAAATATGCAGTTGGAAATGCAAATGTGCAAGAGGAACAGAAAAGATTCATTGTTGTTCCTGATGAGAAGTGCATGAAGCGTATCTCATCAGACACGCACCCTCATCACCATCAGATAATATTTATTAAGCCTCACATTCTCCTGTGCATTTATGTGCAGCTGAGTGCGGCCCCATAATGGCTCCGTGACTTATGGTAGTAACTAAGCTTTGAAGGGAAAAAAAACCTCCATTGCCCGGAGACAGAATGGGCAGGGGCTTTTGTTCGTTCCCTGACTCTGAAGATGGAGCACTCTTGGTACGGAAAACAAAGAGGCAAAACGTTTTTAAATTTTAAGTCTAATTTAGCAGACAAAAAATATTCTAGAAAATATTAAAAAAAAAAACCCACCGGACTATTAGTAACAATGACTGTGACCATGACTATTTTAATAGCTTCCTTTGGCAATGATCTTGCCCAAGTTCCCACTGCTTGGAATGGCTGTGCTGAGATTAGAACCGTCCCTGTGACTCCAAGACCCACACACACAAACTCCATGCCAGACCCCTGCTCAGAACCTCACATAATCCTTACATCGCTCCTTAGAAGTAGCTCTTGCTCTCCTGCTGACAGGTGAGGATGGTGCTAACCCTGGGGCCAGACAGCCTAGAATGGAAGGAGTGGCAGGCAAGGGGTAGAGAGCCCAAGGGGTCCTCCTAAGCCCATTCCAGACAGGAGGACCAACTCCTGCAAGTGTGGCTGCTGTCAGGCCAGGCTTTCCACTCCCCTGAGAGCCCAGGAAGTGAACTTTTCTTGTGGTATCCGATGTCCCTGCAGTTGACAGGCAGGCAAAGTACAGCCATTTTGGGGAAAACTCCCTAATGTGTTCCGGGTGCCCCAGCCCAGTTTTCTCTCTAGATATTCTCACCCATGATGTGGCTCCTCTGGGGCCTGAGATATGAGAGGGAAGGAAGGTCTTGGTTGAATTTTACTTCGTGAGAAAACTAGGACCATATTCCTCCACATACATGAGTGCTACAGTTTCAGCACAAGACAGAGACCATCTTTCGGGGAGGCATGACTGCTTAGAAGTCCTGAGAATAAAAGGTCAACAGGGAATACAAGAAATTTGATTTACTTATAGTACGTGATCTAAGTGTGCTCAGAGGTATTCTCCTCATAGTTTACCCAGAACGAGAGAGCATATTTATAGCCAAGATGGGGCAGACATCCTACTCCTTTTTATTAACCATGTTTATTACCCGCAATTGGGTTAAGCGATTGTCCAACAGCTGAATTACTGTCCTTCTCATGGGCTGGCCTCAGTGCCCTCTGGACCACAAGTGCAGGTGACCTGATGGCTCTTCCCAGAAAGGCGTGGACGGGGAACTCGGTTCTCCATTCCTGACCTTCCACTGTTCCTCTCATGTTCTGGGAGAAGTGTTATTTTTTTTTTTAAGGTGCTAAGGAGAAGATATAAAAAATGGGCGATAATAAACTGGTTCAACCTAAGGCCTACTTCTGCAAGAGAGCAAGCACACCGGTGTAAAACCCAAGTTCATTTCCCAGATGAATCCTGGAGTAAAGGTCACCAGATGCCCCCTCAGGACTGGCTCCTCCTGTCTCATGATCAACAGAGACCACACAGAGGATAAAATAGTGATAGAAAATATTTACTGTGCTGGAGGATTTTAATTTGTTTAATTATCACAATGCTTCTGGAAGGCAGTGCCCATCATTCCCATGTGACAGATGACAAATCCAAGGATCAAAGAGGATAAAGGAATCTCCTCTTAGTCTGCAGGCAGATCTGAATTTTATAGACGCCTGAAGCCTGGTCCTTCAGCATCTTCTTCTCCTAAGATGACTTCTGTGTACAACAGCCTCTTTTTCTTAAAAGAGGACCTCTGACCTGAGTGTGGTGGTAGAAGCCTGCAATCCCAGCTACTTGGAAGGCTGAAGCAGGAAGATGCCAAGTGTGACGTCAGCCTGGGGTAATTTAGCAAGACCTTGTTTCGACATAAAAAAATAAAAGGCTAGAGTATAGCTTAGTGGGAGAATGCTTGACTAGCCTATGTGAGGAACAGGGTTTGAGCTCTAGTATCTCTCTCTCTCTCTCACACACACACACACACACACACACACACACACACACACACCCCTGAGAATTAATCATCTCGCATTCGGTCTGCCCTGGTACGATCCCTCATCAAGCACTGCCACACTCAATACTGTATTTTGCTTGAGCTGTATTAGCTTAATGTGTGTTTCAGTTGGAGTTAAATGAATGGTACTGTTCTCTCCACTCTCCACTCTCCACAGGAACATGGAATCAGTGTGCAAAGCCCTCGACTCCAGTTAGAACACAGAGTGTCGATGGGCTACGAAACCCAGGACTCTGTCTTACACCGAGGAGAAGAAAGAGCCCTGCACACAGGGTTTCCTCTGACCTGAAACAGGGCTCTGACCAGAGCTGGAATGCCCAAGAGTCACTCTGCACTCAAAGGTCCTGGAACTGAATTCCCTGCGGTGTGGTCCGGGGGACCCTGTTTGTGTAACTGACTGAGAGCCACCTCTTTTATTGATTTTAGTTGTGAGGAGACATACCCATGACAAATTCCAAAGCTTTAGTAACGTGAACTATAACTCCAATGACAATATGAGATAGCATTTTCTCCCTGACACTACATGCTAACACTTTTATTACTTGTAATAATAGCATATAATTAGATTATAATGCAGGGCTCCCCTTTTTGCCACACACTTCACAGAAAGGTGGAGAATGAGCTATTTGAAGGCGTTAATAAGAGACTCTATTAACTCAGGGCTGGGGTTGAGGCTGTGTGATCAAGGGAGTGTCTGAAAAAGAAAACCCTTCTTGTGAGAGAACCAATTTACTGCCCATTCTGCCAAGGCTCCTCTGGCCTCGCTGGTCTTCTCCCTGTGTGCAGCAAATAGGTTTATTCTATCCGTAGGAGATTAGGGATAAAAGAGGAAATTTTTAACTCAGAGATACTGCACTGTGTGTGCTTAATTTGGAGGGCATCTGGCTGCATTTTGGCTGAGAAAATTAGATCCCACGACCTGCCTTTGTTGAAAAGGTGACATCTGGGTTCATTTAAGGTGTGCAATAGATTTTGATAAAAGTGATTTTTCTAAGTCATTAAATTGGTTTTTAGGAACTTTACATTCTCCTTCATTTGAACAATTATTAAACTATAAAACAGAATTGCACAATTGCTAAAACTGTAATCTGAAATTTTACAGCCAGCTATAAAATGCTGTATTATTAACTATACCGAAGATGCTCAAGCCTGTTACAACTTTTTAAATGAATTATAAAAACCCTTTACTGCTGATAAAATAATCTTAAATTACAGTATTATGTATTCTAACAATATGTTGAACCGAAGTTTGCCACAATGCAAACATGCCAATCCAAAGGAAATCATTGTTTGAATTCAGTGTGCAGAAGCCCACAATCTGATAACAGCTGCTTCACAGAGGCGGCCCCGCACCTGATGTCTGCAGGCTGGCGGGGACAGCTTGTCTCCCAGGACAGGTGTCTTTGCCCATGTCCCTCTGTCTACAGGCGTAACCAAGAATCAGCACCTCCTGGGCTTAAAGGCTGCAGAGGTGACGCTTAGTAGGACTCCAAGAAAAAACTGTGATAGCAGAAACTTTCCCCTAAATGTCTCCCCATAAGTGAAATTTTTAAAACGCCAGCTGTTTAGGGACTCAGCACTGGCCACTTACACTTCTGATACCTGTGAGAAAGGTGACATGCACACACACGTACCACAAAGCCTGGCAATGAAGATTAAATTCCTATTTTTTTGGTGTCAGTTATGGCCTTCATGCTTCCACATCCAATTCAGTTTGAATACACAATTTAGGATGCATTTTGGCACACTACATTGTATGGCAGCCCCAACGGAGTAATACCCAATTTTGAGCTCTGAATTCAAGCACTCTGCTGGCTGAAGGACTTGGAAAATGCTCTATAAGCAGTTATTTCAAAAAGTGTTTTTACAAAAGCTTTTTTCCTCCCAGGGCTAATGTGAATATATTCTGCGATGCAGCTTCCCTCTGAGCTCATCTCCTGGCACCTGGAACCGGGACAGTTAGGTCCAAGGAGGCCACTGGCAGCCTCCCTTCTGGGAGTAGCTGAGCCCGGGGGCCACCTGGCAACTTGGGGTTCCAGGGGGACCTAGAAGTAGCCTGGGTGGGGATTCGTGATGCTTAGCAGCACTTGTGCTACGGGAAGAGCCCCCCGTGGCTCATTTTTCTCAGAGTGGGGAAATAAACTCACTCTGAACAGGACAGCATGAGGCAAAGTAAACACTTGGTGTAGCCAAGATTAGGTTCTTTTTTTTTTTTTTAATGAGACAAAAACAAGAATAGGTACTAGAAAACATGCTGTATTACACAGAAATGATGGAAACCTTACGCAGACCATAAACCAAATACCACCGATAACATGCAACCCAAGACTACTCTCTAAAACAGAAGGTCAGCAACACTGTCACAGTCATTTGGACTCAGTGTATGTGCTAAGGGCTCAGTGTGGATGTGTCTGTTACCAGCCTTATAATCTCACCCAATCCTGGCCCTCCTGAAAGAAAGTGCCCTAAACTCAGGCTACCTGGGAAGAGCCCCACTTGCGGTTGGGTATCAACATTTCCATCCACTGAGTTGCTGTGTCCTGTAGCAAGTTTCCTCTGAGATATCCCCCACGGGGTACTTATCCAGGGTGCTGGAGGAGTAAAATGCCTCAACACAGAAGAAAGTTACAGTGTGATGCCCAAGAAGGCTGTAAACTCCTGCACACCTCTGAATGACAAGAAACAGCACAAGCTGAATGTCATCTCTGGTACCATCTGCAGGTACCATTTAGAAAGGAGTGTCGCCTTGGAAAAATTAAAATCTCCCCAAATGGGT
Source organism: Hystrix cristata (assembly GCA_004026905.1). Lineage (NCBI taxonomy): Eukaryota > Metazoa > Chordata > Mammalia > Rodentia > Hystricidae > Hystrix > Hystrix cristata. The sequence goes on from PVJO010011258.1 coordinate 47,516, forward strand.
TTTTAGTAGTGTTCCTATGTTGTGACCCGAAAGCCCAATGTGATAACATTAGGAGGCGGGGCCTTTGGGAAATGATGCGGTTGAGGAGGTCCTGGGCACCGTGCCCCACAGTAGGACTCGGATTCTCTAGAAGGAAGAGACACCAGAGCCCTTTCCCTCCTCCCTGTGAAGATACAGCAAGAAGGTAGCCATCTACGCAGAGGAGCCTTACCAGGATCCCAAGCTGCCTGCATCTTGACCTTGAACTTCCAGGCTCACGAACGTGAACAATAAATTTCTGTTGCTTAAGCCACCCCATATATAGAATTTTGTAATGGCAACTCACACGGACCAGGACAGGTAGTAACCGCAGCTCCCCTACTGTTCTTGCCTGTACTGGTCAGAAAAGGTAAAGTCCAATGGACCATTTTGCTCTGATGTGTCTCTGTGCTCCTTACCATAAAGGGGGAAGCTGGAGGAAAGAACAGGAGGTCTTTGAGGCAGTCCTCCTTCGGGCAATGATTCTCAGAGGCATCCACACCCCCCAGGAGACAGCTGGCCTTTTAGGTTTCAAAATTAAGGAAAAGTGGTGTAGAGATCTAGAGGGTAGAGGCTGGGATGCTGCTCCGCAGGGAGCATGCCACCACGGTTATGCAAAGACAGTGCTGCCAACACTGAGTAAGCCTGACTTGCAAGAGCTGATCGATACATAGCCGTGAGATTGCTACAGCGGTGCGCATCTTCAGCAGAGAATGCCAGATGAAGCAAGTGACTTCCTATGGAGAAGCATCTGACTTGAAACTGCATTTGAAAACCATCACTGTGACAAGGCCTGATCACCTCTTCTTAGCTCTATCATGTCCTCTACACGTGCAAAACTCCTTGGCCACCAAGACCAGAAATCCCTGGGAAGCAGGATTTGTAAAGCAAGGCATAACTCTGCCTGGTCCCCAGGAGCACCTCCCTGTTACGGAAGATGGCACAAAGGAGAACAGAGATATTGAAGTGCTGACAGCCCCTTGAGACCTACAATCTAGAAAAATGTGTAGTCCCAACTTGGGGGAGGGGGGAATGGCAGGCACACATTTAATCCTCATTCCCACCGAGAGGCTCTTCTACCATCATCCCCATCTTACAGATGGGGAAACGGAGGCAGAAAGGATGAGTAATATGCCCATTTCATCACTAGTGAGTGGTAAAGTAAGCCCACGCTCAGAATTTCAACTCCAGTTTCTTTATGAAAAATTTCACAGTGTATGTTTAGAATTAAAATTACATTTTAAGACAATTAACTCTGATAAGGCATTGCTGCATAATAAAGAATTCAATTGGCTTTGTTCCTGGTTAGAGGTTTGGCTAACCACTACATCCTTGGAATTTCTCAAGTGACAGATGTGGCTTGGTTACTCACGAGCCTTTGGGATCACACCTGGGTGTACAGTAATGAGAGGACTGAGGATGGGGGCTGGTCACCAGGAAAAGCAACCTTGGGTCGTGTGCAGTGCAGTCACACAGTCCATGATTCATGCCCACATAATACAACCCTAATTGAAAAAAAAAAAAAAAAAAAAACCACTGTGGACCCTGAGCCAGGTGGAGATGCCTGGCCACATGGCCAGCGAGTAAAATGCCTTAATTCCATGGGGGAGAGGGCTTGATTGAGGTCTTTCCAAACCATGCCCTATGCATCTCCTCATTTAGCTGGTCCAGACTTATATCCTTCATAGTAAAGCTGCTACCATTAAACACAGAACTTTCCTGAGTTCTGTTAGTCATTCCAATGAACTGGATCATGAGGGGATTCTACAACACTTTGGTGTTTAACTAGCGAATCACAAGTGTAGGTGGCCTGGGAGCCCCGGAAATATACCTGGCAGTCTTGCTGGGGACCCCGCCCTTAACCTGCATCTGACACTAGCTCCAGGTGGCTAGCATCAGAATTGAGTCGTCTTGCAGCATACCAGTTGGAGTCAGAATAGGCCTCATTACTTTTCTTTATGCTATTTTATGAACAGTCTGACACTTCGATCTGCCAGATGTTCAACAAGAATTTAGGGACTGATTTAATTTATAGGGATGAATAATGTTATCCAGAAACAAAATGTTTAAAGTGCTCTGGTTTAGGTAACACAGTGTAGGCATTTAACATGCATGGAGGGTAGATGAGGGGAATATCACTTCACTATTTCTCCTCTCCTGATGAAGCCCCCCTATACTTCAAGTCTTTTGTCTGAAAAATGGGAAGAATAATAGCGCTAACCTCCTGGGCTTACTGTGAGCATCGCTCCTGGAAAGCACTCTATGTGCCTTGCTTATTAATACCAAGCTACAAAAGGTGGAAGTGATGCACGTTATCAAAGCAAATTGTTCTGGGATCTATTCTAGGATCAGACTGCTCATAATGTTTCTCAAGGTGGAATTTGGTGGCCACTGGTAGCACGTGACGTGTTTTAGGCAGCATTCAAACTTTTTAATTATTTTAATATTTACATGTTGATATTGATGGCACATTGAACCTATGATTTCACCTATGTTATGTACAGCTTCAGATGAGTTTTTTGTAAATATTTTAAAGGTATATATTAAGCAAATCAAGGAAAGGATGGAGTGCAGATCAGGGAAACCATGTAGAGTTCTAGGCTTTGAAACTCAAGAAGCAGGGCCAGTTCTCAAACCCTTTCTTTTCCATAACTAGGAGTGTTTTCTCTTAACAACTGTGTCAGCTCTTCCTGATGTCAGCACTGGTCAGAGGTGCAGGAAGGCCCCCAGCAGATGGTCCCACTCTGGTAACCAAGCTAGACAGAGATCTAACTAGAGGGGCAATTCCCAGAAGTGGGCGGTGGGACGGCGCTTGCAATGGACACCTTCAGGGCACAGAGACACGGCCTCTGGAAGAGTTAATCCTGCAAGAGCTGGTCCTTTCTTTTCTGACCTTGGTTTCCCTTCCTTCTCGGCCTGTGTCCCAAGAATACTCCACTCCTTCCTCTTTTTCTGCAGGACTTTCTCTAATGCCATCTTAAAACTGGCAGGGTAATTTTTGGTTCAAACTTTCTCACAAATTAAGAAAGCAAAATCTGAAGAGCTTCTTCTTTCTTCCTCCTTTGCCCCCAGACTCTGGATATAGTCTTTCCTTCACAGTCCCAGACTGTGGAGGTATAGCTGGAATATATGGCAGCAAATCTAAGAAGCGTGTTCATTCCAAGTGACAAGCATTGTCGGTTTTTGTCTAGACGTTTGGCAGTCTGATGTTGTTCTTTGATCTTCATAAGAAACCAAAACACAGGTGGTTTTTTTACAGCAGAGATTCAGAGAGGGTGAGAAACTGAGTCACAGAGAGCAATAGAGACTAAGTCATGGAGCGCAACAGGAGGAAAGCCAGAATTCTCACTGGGGGACAACTGACTCCAAAGCCCCAGATCTTCCTAGCAAAGGAACCCTATGCTATCTACTACAGACCAAAGGCAAGACCTGAGGAAGTGCTCTTAGGCCCACCATATCCTCCTGTTGGGGAGCGAGCAGGTAGCTCAGGATAGGGGCTCCCCGCCCCTTCTCTGAGCCTGGGATGAAATAAGCACCTCTCTTTCCATTCCCAGGGCTGCTCTTCCACCAGGTGTCCTGTGCAAACCCCACCATCTCAGCCTCCCTCACAAGTGCCTCTTCTCCATTGGAAGATTAACGGGATGCCAAAGCACCCCATTGCTCTGCAAGCATAAATTGCAAGAAAAACATTTAGAATATTGATTAAGTGCTTCATGCTTGAGGATTTAAATTTACCTCCTGTATTTCCAGGATTAGCTGACATAATGGGGTCAGTCTGCCGGCACAAATGATTTACAGAACACCCATTGGCAGCTCTCCTTTGAAAACCCAGCATTTAAATTTCACATGGTCACAGTCAGCAGAGTCCTGGGTGTTTAGCAGGTCTGGATAATCCCCTTCTTTCTACCTCTAGACTTCTGGAGCTTGGCTCCTGGGAAGAGTTTAAAAATTATTTCTGGACTGTTCTGGCCCTAACTAAAACAAATATGCTTTGTTTGGCTTCCATGAGGTCCTGGAGAGAAAAGGACATCTAAATATAGATTATTGTCTATATTCTTGAGCAGAATATCAAGGAATTAAAGGGATCGTGTCTTTCATCTCTCCTGCTGGTCACATCCTACAAGTGCCCAGCCTGTAGGTAACTTTACTCCGGGACAAGAAGAAAAGGAGTTGGGGCTTTGCTGGGAGACCAGGAAGTGCAGACCTAGACCGAGAGCCAGTGAAGGTCACAGGTTCTCTGCTCCAAGCAGATGCCAGCCTCTGCTGTGCCCCCTGCAGAGAGGGACCAGAGTGTTTCCGCTGCAAATTCTTCAGGGCTACTGTGGTCTGACCAGCAGAGAAGATGATGTGCCTGTTGTGGGGGGTGGGTTCAGGGCAGGCAGAAGAGCTGCCCTCCGCATTTCCAATTTGGGCAGGAGGCGTTCTTACAAAGACTATCCACCATGCGCAAGCTGCTTTCACAACCAACAGCTGCTCTGCTGGTGTCTTTCTACAACGCTGCCTCAAAATTTCCACTAGGATGAGGGAAGGGAACCTCGACCTGGGATGTACCAAAGCCACTGAACTGCCATGTCTTGCCTACAGACACTCACAGGTGTGTTTTATTTGACTCATCGAAACTCTTGTGGCTGACACTGTTCACTACAGCTCCTGGCAACTTCCCAGGCTGTCGTCCAGCTATTCTGCTGGCCCTGGTTCTGAGTGAGCCCCGGGACCCGTCACTTCACTTTTAGAGGGGAAGGAAAGAAAGAGGCCGAGCCAGTGAGACTTAGGGGTTCTTCACTTGGGCCTAAGGCCACAGTGCCCAGCCTCTACTACAGACAGAACTCTGTCTCCATGACGTCTGAGGACTCAACCAACCCCAGGTCAAAAACTGTCTGGACTGAATGTATAGAATTCTTCTTGTCACTATTCCCTAAGCATTATGGCACACCAATGATTTATATATCCTTTTCATTTGCATTAGGTATGATAAGTAGTTTATAAGTGATTTTAATTATACAGGAGGAGGTCCTAAGTTATATGCAAATATTATGTCTTTTATATAAAGCACTTGAGTAGTCATGGATTTCGGTATCCTTGGAGGATCCCGGAACAAATTCTCTACAGATACCAAAGGATAACTGTGTTCTATCTGAATATGAAAGTCAGAGGTCTACAAAACCACATTTATGAAATATTCACTGTAAGTCATCAGTGTTAAGCAGCGTACAATGATGCAAAATACAAATTTTTCTAACACCAACTTAATCACCAATGATAGTTTCTTTAAATAAGTGACAAGTACAGTCCATTTGGTTTAAATATTCTGAGCTCTTCCAGTTAGCAGACCACTCAAGTGTACAGATGATAAAATAATTGGTAGAATTATTAAGGTTTCTTTGTTTTCCATGTGACCCCTTTGTACAAGTGAAAGGAATATGCCAACAATAGCACAGCTTGCATCATGCTTGTTACTACTATGACTGCCAATTAATCCTGATATGGGAGCTTGATGGGTTACCCAAAACCCAGTATTTTATCACATCAGGGGGCTAGCAATTGGACATTTCCATGACATTTCATACTGATCAATCAACTTTTCTTTTTTAAAGCAGTCTTTCCTGGGAGTCACAGAGGAGCCCCTGATCACCATCCCCAAGTCCACCCATCCCTGTGTAGAACAGCCTTAGGTTTGTTGATAATAACTTTTGGAAACAGACTTTCAAAAATGTTTATTCTTATGTCTTTCTTTCCAAGGGGGGAATCTATCTCAAATGTTAAGATAGATACTCCAATCCCTGAGAATTTTTTCCTATTATTGTACATTTTAAAATATAAGGAGAGGGCACTTCTCTGGGGAAGTGAACTTTAGAGTTGCCAAAGACCGTTGATTGTCTCCAAATATGTTACCAATAGATCTCAAGCTGGTTTAAGTCAGTTCTATTCCTAGTCATGACACAAGTAGCTGAGACAAACGTCATTCTAAGATATTTCTAGGACCCCTGGCAAGTGCTAATTCATCTAGATACAGCCAGGCAGGCAACAGAAGCGAAGATGCAGAGAATGAGCCTCCTGGGAGCCCTGCATAGAGCAGGAGTCCCCAATCAGCCAGAGGGACCACATTCTCGGGGTGAAGCCCTTAATTTGTCACTCTCGGATCCTCTGGCCTCAAACAATCCTTTCAACCATTTTCATATAGATGACTCTAAAAAAGGTCATCAAGTTGCACAAAGTTTTACTGACAAACTTTCAGTCCTCCCCCTCTATGTCTCCTGGACCTGAGGCATGAAGAAACCTAGCATGTATTAGCTTTCTGGTTACTGAGACAAGATACCTGACACCCACAGCTTAAAGGAGAAGAGTTTTAAGTTGACTACGGGTTTCAGAGGATCCAGTCCATGGTTGGCTGACTCCAAAGCAGGAATATCATGGAGGAAGGGCATGATGGAGCAAGTTCCTCACTTTTTGGTGGCCTGAAGCAGAGCATAGGGGAAGAGTGCCAGAAAGAGCTATACCTTTCAAAGGCACACCGCCAGTGACCCTTCCTCCAACTGGTCTCTACCTACTATAGCCAATTCAGCTATGAACAAAAGTGGATTAATCTATGGATGAGTACGGTGCTCCTAAGATTCAATTACATCTATAGGAGTCTCTTAATCAGACAAATTGCAAGATCAATTGGCATAAAATGTAGAGTACGAGCTTTGCATTTGTCTTCTTCATCTGCATCCTTGGCCTTCAGAAAGATCCAAGGCACGGGGTTATTTCAAACCTGGCTTCCCCTTTCTCCTATTCTATTCTTGACTTCCTCCTTACTATCTGCTCCTAACTCAAAGACAAGGATCATGGAACAAGGCAAAAATGCAGAGATCATCAAGGAAATAGTGTGTGATTCTGCCTAAGTCACTGGCTCTTTCTGCCTCAGTTGCCTCATTTGTACAAGGGAAGGATATCCTGCCACACCTGACTCATAGGGCTGCTGTGAGGAGTGAAGGAGAGAAAGCATTCAAGACGCTGTAAAAAATAAAACACACCATCCACCTGTTACTGATAATTTACACCATTGTGAACACCTCCAACATCTACCCCTGAGCAAGGCATAGCGTCACCATCCATCTTTGTAAAGGAATGCTGTGACCAACTGACTGGGGATCAGGCATCACATGGGACATTTTAAAAGTGTCATTCGGGAACATTCACTCTGCCCACATTTAATCCTCTCAATTCTAACAGCAAAGCAATTCTCATGCCTTGTAAAGGGGGAAACTGAGGTTTAAAGAGATCAGTACACTCAGTGAGGGTACAATGCTGGTGAAGACCTGAGCAGAGTTTGACACAGGGTTGGATGTTCATTCTGGGTCTCATCAGTACAAATATGGGACAGCCATCTGCAGCCAGATGTTTAGCTCCAAAGCACATCACAGGAAAGAGACGGGTAGCCACCCCTTTCCTGGCCAGTCTCCCTCTTTCATGCCACCTCTGCCAAGAAGTCAAATGGAAGCCCTAAGATAAACAGCATGCTTTGATTTTTACTTTTGCCCTCTGTGTATGAAGCAGAGCTCCCATCATTAACACAGGGAGTAGAAAGGCAGAGTTTCTTGGCATTATTGCTCATGTGCTCCTGGACGTTGCCAGGCAACCCTTTGGTGGTACACAGAGTACTCCAGGCCAGGAGGGTGGCTGGACAGATCTGTGCTGAAGGCAGAGCACCGGATGTGTGGCCAAGCCAAGCCCTGCACCCTGGGCATCCAAATGGGAGCTGCGATGGGGCAAGGCAGCATCAGAGCAGCTTAGCTCCTGTGGCAAAGACACTCCTCTCTGCTTACGAGGGGAACTGGAATTTTGTGGAGTTCCCAATGATGATGACTCCAAAATATCACCTGTTAACCTACTCCAACCTTCTAATAATGTGGACAAGCTGCATCCTGCCTACTATTCTTAGTTCTGTGAGGAGTCAATTTTTGGTTTAGGTTTTGAATGCTCATTTCACTGCAGTTTCCAAAGCACAGAGGACATTTAATAAGCAGGCTGAAGATGGCCTCTGCAGTCACCCTCTGTATACCTAGATGTGTACAGAAAGACACTGGTTCTGCTGCAGCCGGAGCTCACCATTCTTCCTGGTCAGAAATCACCACCGGCCCACATTTACCACCTTATGATGACCAGCTCCTATTCCTCATCTGGCCATTGTCTTTGAGGACACCATAATCTGAGGGCATCCAAAGGAAACAAAGACTGACCTGGGATAAAGTGGGTGCTAGGCCTGACCAGAGATGAATAAGAGACCCTGTCCCTTGCCTGACTCCAGGTCCACAACTGCCTGGCTGGGGAACTTTGTACAAGTCACTTCCTTTCTGGGAAGCTTAGGGTCCTGCTTCAAGATGAAGGAGTTAGCGCAGGATTATTCTCCAAGCCACCTCTCAGCTCTGGCGCTCTCTGCCCAGTGCTCTGGAGGTGGTAAGGGTCCAGGAAATGCTTTAGAAGCCTGAAGAACATCTGGCCGACACTGGGCTACGTGGTTTCCACGTCTGTCTTCTCTTTACTTTTTGTGTGTCTCTGAGACTGTGTGTTGGGCTGGGGCCCCCGGATGACTGACGACACACACCAAAGCTAGGTAATGTGGGATATCTAAGAAGGGAAATGCTGGAAGTGAGGAAATATCAAGAAACTCACCAGAGTGGAGAAACTGCCTTAATACTTTCCAGGAAACAGAGTAGGCTGTGGGTCAAGATGGTATTTAGCAAAAGAAGATTTCTGAGAATTCCAGTGAGGCTGACCCGTGGTCAGGAAGGAGGGCATGTATTACAGTGTTAAGTGTAAGGTTGCCCACAGATTATGGAGTGTTCTTTTCCCAAGCATGGGAAGAGACAGAAGTCACCACGCAGTCACACAAAAAATACAGAACATGAAAAGGATGAGGCTCCTGGATTCCCAGTGCTGCTTTTGTGACCCACGAGCTTTGCAGACTTGAACAGAAGTCATTTCTATGAGGCTAGAATATTATAGTAATAGCTCTTCTCCTGCAGCCATCAGAGGATAATATCCAAAGAGATAAAATATGTACAAAAAGTTTGTGACCATACAGATAACTAATGTCCCACCAAATAGCTGAATACTCATTACTATGATAAATCAATAAAAAGGCAGAACAAATACTCTGCTTTTGACCAAAGGCAGGAAATCACAACCAATATGTTGTGTGGTTCTGCCTTACAGACCTGGATTAGCCCTGTTCTTTGGCTGAACTCTTCGTGTGCAGGGCAACATGCAGTGCCTCTCACTGCTGAAGCGCACCTGCCTCTGATTCCTAAAGAGCCAACCCATCGAGGATGCCACACAGGACCTGACACTTGACTAGGGCCCTCTCTGGTTTACCTTCAGAGACAATTCAATAACTCCTGTTAGGTTTAGAGGCCACGATGGTGACAAACCCAAAGATTCCTTTCCCTTCAATATGCTACTTAGCAGAGAACACAAATCAATACTGTAATTAAATAGCCTACCCAACTCTAACCAACCCACAAACCAAACTTTGGGAGCGCACCTGTCCAGCTCCCTTATTTAGTAGAGCTGGACACAAGCCCCTTGACCAAAGCCACATCACTAGTAACTGGCAGGATCAGTTCCATAGTCTGGCTCTCTCTTTGTTATAGGACACAGCACAGTCTCCATTTATTATGTTTAAAATTCAATTCTAGGATTCAAATTGAGCAACATCTGTCATCTGTCTCTGTGTGCATTTCATAAAATGAATCCAACTTCCCCCCCAGGAGCGAGCTCCAACGGGAAAGCTAGACCCAATTCTCACCTGTAAATTTGCACAGGGTGGTAAAACATGTGTGGGGATTTCATTCTCAGAGCCTGCTGGCCCCAGGGGCTTGTTCTTGACCCGGAAGGCTGTGGTGGTGGTGGCAGTGGTGGTCTGTACTGGGAGGGCTGGCTGCCACACGGTCACATCAGAGCCATTGCCAAAGGCTTGAATTGCATTTTCTGCAGTAAAACAGGAGGGAATCCAATTTTAAAGTCAAGCAACAAATGTAACAAGATGCACGCAGTCAGAGAGGCTAGAGATTCTGATTACAGGATTGGACTTCTCTGAACAAAACCCATCCATCCATCCAGTCTACACACTGAGAATCAGTTTTCTGGGTCAGGTGATCAAAAATCAATTCAGTCATTAAACACTGAGCTGGACACTTAGCTATATTCCAAGTGCAACAAATATTTATTGTGTTCCTATTTATGTGTCAGGTGCTGAGAAAGGTGCTTGCCCTGAAATACTCATCAGTCAAACCCTTTGAAATCCAGCCTCAGACCTGTTACTTGGGATCATAACTGTGCCATTTTTCCAAGAAAACCTTTATGCTTTGTCAAAATTCTATGCGAAAAGCAAATTATTTAGTGCCTTTTTCCTTAATACAACCCTAATAATAAGACAGAGGCAACTCAGTGGCATTCACACTAATTTGGCAGGCAAAATGTAGCTAGTTTCTTTAAAAGAAAAAAATCTACACCCAAACCTCATCAATATCTAGTGAATATTTAAGTAAGATTATTTTTTCCTTCTCTACTCCCAATCTTCCAAACAAAATCTGCATAATTAGATAGGAGCAGCCCTGTCTAAATGAAAAGTTTAAAATGTAAAACTTTAAAAGCTTATTATGATTTCATGGGATTAGATTGTTTTTATGGCAAGAGTAAATTGGTTGTGTGTTGTTCCCTCCCCAAAATGAATAAAAAACAGTTTTTAATCAGGTCTTCAGGGATTTGGCCTGGATTTAGGAATTTTTTATTTCATATTCATTGTATAAGAAATCAAACTCTTTCATTTGGGACCTGAATGTGCAAATTGTTAATCTGCGACTCTTACTTGGCATTTTTTGATATACAAGACAGAATAATTTAGACCTGATATTCCCTTTAGAAGTGACATATTGTTCTAAAATTGTTATCCTTTAAGTTTAGCAAATTGGAAGCTTGTTTTCTACAACTTTACATTGGGGGGGGCGCTGTAAGAAAGAGCTTCAAATTAGTAAATGTTTTTTTCGTGCTTCTTGCCATGTTCCATGGCGTAACTGTTGGGTAGCAGATCAAGAATGGGGCACATAGGGACCAGTTTCCTTAAAAAATGAGCCAGGACAGCAATAACAAAAACTCTCCTTTTTCTTGTTAAGTCACATAGATTCAGGAGACTCTCGCCATTAATTGAAACCACCTATGCATTGCCCCGTGTATTTGCCCTGGCGGCCTAGTGAATTCAGTAGATCACTTGCTCATTCATTCATTCACTGTTCCGTATGCTCAGCATACTGTAGTGAACAATGACAGCAACAGAAGAGGCAAATAAATAAATCTACAACACACAGAGGGTGAGAAACGCCCAGATAAAAATGAAGCAAGAGAGAGCAGGAGGAGCAGCTGAGTGGGAAGAGGAAGCCGGTATTTAGTGGTCCAGGAAGGCTGGCAGAGGAGGATGCACCTGCATAAAGACTTGAATGATGCAACTGATATTGCACTTCTCCTCCATCCCCTTTCCTTCCCTCTTGCCCTTACATCTGCCATGCATTTGACTTAAAAAGAACTGTTTCCCACACCCAAACAAGAGGTAAAGAACTGGTTACAGCTGTATTCATGGTAGGGGAATTTGGAGCAGTTTGGCCCAATCTGAAGGTAGTAGAATCGAGTACCTAATTTAAGTACCTAATTGAGTACCTAATTTTTACAAGAGACTGAATTTATAACCCTGTGTCTTAGGTGCTCTGTGCTCAAATTATAATCCAAGTACAAATGGGATGACTATGAGAAATTCTGGCTAGGTTTAGCCCTTGTTGCAGACCAAATGCATTTATTTTTATTGAAAATTCATCAGCAATTCATCCAGACTATTCTCTCCTTTACCAAAATGTTATTAAGCAGGAATAACTTTAATTTCTCTGTGAGGGCAAAGTTTTCCAGCCAGTATGAGTAAAATCCTTTTGTATGCTGATTGTATTGTCATTGCTTTATTAAAACTTGCATACTTCCAGAAGAGTGCAAGATGTGAAAAGAGGATGTATATACACACACATGTGCATGTGTGTGTATTTATATGTCAACACCAAACAAAAGTAAAATTCCTTGGCATGCCCAATGCCTTAGCAAATGTCTAAAACCAATCTTGTGGGCTGAATTTCAGTTGAGTCTCATACTTGAGACTAATCTTGTGGGTTGAATTTCACTTAAGAAGCCAAAAGCTTGTTTTAGTTTTGAGGGGATCAGAACAACTGATTTGAGCAATATTATTCAAATAACCTAGTGAACAAATGACTTAAATTTTCTACAAATGCAGCAATGGACAGGTTTTAGCATAACATTTAAAAACTGTTCTGTGTGTACATCGTAAGCATCATAGAGAAATTGTCATTTCTTGGCAAGGCTCTCAGGAGAGCAGCTGAACCACGATTCCTAAAAATTTGGTCTATCCTCCCACCAGGCAGTCAGAATTGTGCTCTTGTCCAACAGGTCTTTCAGCATCATGTGTGAACAAGACCTTCAGGAGATAGGGGACAGTGCAAAGAACCCAGAGTTTGAGCCTCACTCTACTACATATGAGCCATGTGAATACTGGCTTTTTACAAAGCCGAATGGTAGGTATAATGATACCTATGTCTCCTAAGATTCATGTGCAGAGTCCAGAAAATGAGATACTGTGTGTATTACATGCCCTACAGTGTGAGTTGAAGGCCTACAAAGCATTTTACAAACAGTGGCTGCCATAAAAGTGAGTGAAATTTTCAAGTCTCTCAGTCAGACTGTCACCTAGAGAATGCTCTTCAGGGTGCATATGAGACCCGGCACCACACTTTTGGAGATGTCTGATGGATGCCCATTGTTCACACTTGGACATTTCTTTCTTTCTACCTCTGTCTCTTTGGGAAACAGGCTTCCAAACTGCCTAAAGGACACCGCAATAATAACCAACTCTTTACAAGCAGGATGCCCACACCCTAGCCCTGCCTACCCCTGCTTATCTCATCTCTCGAGATAACTGACGT